>CAKNWW010335885.1:2678-35445 GCA_932074435.1 Andricus kollari | reverse complement strand
CGTGAGATAGGTGGTTACAGTGTGTGACGAATTCAATACGATAATCCGGTAAAAGTGTCGTGCACCCTGAGGAAACGGAGCGACCTAAGGACGGCCACCTTCTGCATTTTCCCCGCAAGTTTCTCAGCATTTTGTTGACACGCAGGGATCCTTTTCAGGCTATTAACCAGTGAAACCTTTCCACCTTCAAGAGCGCTATGACGTTTTTGTTATCTGGTGCCGAAAGTTCGATAACGAACATGGTTCGTTTCTCGAAGTCAACGAGAACTATGTCAGGCCTCGAGTGCGCAACAGAAACAATTGTCGAGAATATGAAGTTCCAGTATATGCGGCACTTCCCATTTTCGACAATTGACTCTTTTTCCTCAAGAGCGTTTACCGGAGCGGTATTTGGCCTAATGCCGTAAGAGTGACAGAGATGGTAATATAGCACTCTTAGAGCCGCATTGTGCCTTTGGATATAGGTCGTTGCCGTATGAGTTGGAAAACCAGATAGTATGTGTCCTAGATGCTCGGGGTGTGCATGACACGCTGTACAGCTATCATCAGGAATGTCTTGACTCAAAATGTGGCGTCGGTATTCCTAAGTTGAAAATGACACCATCTTGAAATGCCAAAATGAGACCTTTAGTGCCTGACTTTAATCTTGGTGATTTAAGGAAAGCAACCGTTAACTCATACAACATGGAATGATCCTCTAGATGGATAAGATTTGATGCAATTCTCTCACCCCTGATAGTAAACTCTAGGCCGAGTGTTTCAGCAGCCTCCTCCGCTGTTTTGTACAAAAACGCCCCTTTGCCCACTTCTTCGTGTTTTCTGACCATTTTAGGAAGAGGGTCTTGTCCATTTGCGTCTATATGTGTTGTACCCAGAATAATCCTGTTGTGTAGACATGCAAGATTCAGTATTCCGTGACCACCTTGACAGCGTGAGATGTAAAGCCGCGGAACAGAAGACTTAAGATGCATGCTTTCGTACATGTGCATAACCTTTCGGAACCCGATATCGAGCGATCTGAGCTCGTTCTTCGTCCATGGAATCACTCCAAATTAATTCGAAAATTTTTTGTTATAATATTAAATAGGAAAACTTGTACAAAAATTGCGGTATCAATCTTTGAAAGAATAAAAAAGTTACTAATCCAAAAAAGTTGAGAAGCATTCGCAGAAAGTCATCGAGATATATAAAAGGAATAATAGAATCTAATGGATTAATTTTTAAAATAATGCAATTATATTGAATAATATTTCGAATCATTTAGAAAAACTCGACGAACAAAATAATTGTTCTTCAGGAATGTGCGTGGACATAAATGAGCTGAATAACAACCGACAAGCCCCAGTCGAGAAATTGTTAGAACAGAAAATAAAAATATATCGGAGGAAAGAACATATAATTCTTAACAAAACACAAAATACACGTGCGGGGTCAAGATCCTATTAAACAACGATACTTCCACGTGAGTCTCAAAATTAAAGAAATAATTTATTAGGGAGTGGATAAATATATATAATAGCAGGAAATAACCGATGCTCCAGCCACTGTCTAGAGACTGATGGACAACCCCTTGTCTCTATTTATAGAATTCGTCCTGCAGATCCTTCCCGCTTCCAGCTACCAACCATTATTGTGGCCAAATCGAGTAACCAGATTATGTGTGCTAACCTAATCAGAAACTGAAAAAATGAGAGGGGCTCATCCACCAAAGATCTTGGAGGGGAGATACATCACACTCTCTACATTAGAGAATCCTTGACAAATTCTACAGACAAATTTATAGTGCTGCACTGGAGCTTACTAAACCTAAAAAGATAACATTTTATATGTAGTTGCTCTGTGGCAAAAATTGAAAAATCACAAACCAAAATTCTCTTATAAATTTAATGCTGAGAATTTCTGAAAAACAAACATTGAAAACAGTTAAGAAATACGACCCAAGTGCGATTATTAACAGTAAACTCCTATTCCAAAAAAGCTGGTCGAATGAGGGTACCGCGACGGTCGACTCGAGTCGAGTGTTCACGCGGAAATAAAAAATTTCTCATATCTTTTAAACATAGACAACGATTCAGCTCAAATTTTGTCAAAGTTTTCCTTAAACATCAAGGAACAACTCTGCATCGGCAGAGGTTATCCTATTTGGAGAAAGAACGAGATTGACTCGTCTCACACTACGGATGTCGTGATGGCCCTTCCACCTGGTTTTGCGGAGGCGATTTTGTAGTGCTTTTGCACAGAAGGCAGCGGCGGGGCGATCGCAAGAGTTTTTAACGTCTCAATTCTTCGATCGCAGAGATGAGTGTGATGTCACTGACAATTCTCGTCAGAGTAGTGCGCTTGAGCTGACCTCAACGAAAATCAGTTACTCAAATCTATTGTTGCGGATCTTGAATCTTACATCTACTGTCGTATCAATCAGGTTTGGATGCTATACTCGTTAAAGATGGTATATCAAACATATATCGGATCCGTAAGGCTCCCACAACATCCGTTTCTGTCTCCGCAGCTGCAAGATTAGCTGCCTCCACACTTGTCCATATCATTGTGGCTAAGCTTAGCAGTTAATTGGTTTGAGATCAGTGAGTTGAGCAGCGAAAAAAGAATAGAGAATTTTCAACCACAAATATTGGTTGGACGGGAAATGACAAAGATCTTATTTTCCTACGCAAATCCTTATCGCCCGTTTATCAGAAGATCTATGATTCGGCTCTGGGACTAAGAAGACAAAAAAAAATTAAATATATTTGGTTGGTCGAAGGCAAGATCTTTCGTCGTAAGAAAGACATTAAACCAAGGATTCGCCTTTCTTCGCTTCACGATGTAGAGAAAATCCAATGGCAATTGCCTCATCTTTCCTATGTCTGCTGCGTAGCATTTTTTGGCTCGTTTACCTTGTTCGTATCCTCTAATAGTCGGTAAGTATGCCCATTATAGTTCCCTTATTAATATGCATATGTGTAATGATCAGTTGGGTGAAATCTATTGTGGATTTATATTGCTAGCTATGTATAATTCTATCTGTTACCCTGATTCTAAACTGGCATTACTGGTTCTACATATATTTCATAGCGTTTGTCGAGCTCGCAACAATGCCATTATCCTATTAGCCACCGCACCTTTCATATTCATACTCTTCTTTCATATAGGTACTGCTGCTCTTATTTTACTGATCCTGTATCCTGATTTCCATCTCAGGTACGGTATATTACGTAAGAAACCAGATTTTCTTTGGCGTGACGAAGGTTGGTCTCTTGGAGAGGCCTTCTTGCATGTCCCTCTTATTTACCTTTGTTGAGACTTCCCTTACCTTGAGTTTCGTTTTTGCAATTTAATTACCTCTAATTTATGGCTTATTATCTCAATGGATACTGAATCGATTTTCCACGTAAATACTGAGTCTCGCTTGACCTGTTATCCAGAATATAGACATTATTTCTGCCTCCAGTCCTGTCACATCATATCTGTTTTTTGGATTTGGCTGACCACTATCTATACCTCTAGTTCAGTTGCCTTTGATAAGTAAACCCTATTTCGTGGAGACAAGGATGCTAGGGAAGGAGGTGGAATCTGCTATTACCTCCAGAGAGCCTCAGGATTGCTGTGGCGGGAGGGAGTGCATTATCGACTCATCCGTCGACTGAATTCCTTTTTATCGAGCTTTTCTGCCCTACAACGGAAAAACATAGTTGAACGACATTTTTTCGAAAAATGAGTTTTTTATATCAGTGGAATCGTGAGAGTAAGCTGCGTCGGACTATCATAATTAAAAATATAATTTTTAATTATTTATAATAATAAATGAATGTTTAAAATTTCGAACACTGAGCAAATTGTCCAATTGCAATGGAAAAATATATGGAAAGTACTTTGCTGTGCCTGAAATTTGTAAGAGAAGTCGTATACGTCACGAAATACATGAGAAGAATATACGCAAAGCACTTTGCGGATCTTCTGTCCGGCAAAAGTGGTCGAGCACGCTTCTTATTACAAAATCAAAATTTCGCATGTGCTTTACGTAAAGTCTCAAGTTGTAAATGTGTCGAGTCGAGAAAAGATGTCCAAGCGAAGAAATCCGCAAGCGACATCGGCTAAATTTGGCAAGCAGATGGTCGTTTGGAATATTTCGGAGGCGCTGCACAAGTTATTTATCTCCGATGGTCACCGGGCCGCGACCTGACGAAATTGAAAACAAAACTTGTAACGTTTTTGAGATTTATTGAGAGCTCTTGGGACCCCAAGTTTATAATCAATGAAATAGGTAAGTCATAATCATGAAGGAATAGTAAGGAGTAGTATGTCCGTAAAAAAGAAGTGGTCTTGAAATCCTCCAAAAATTAGGAAAGAGAACGACAATAGTGCAGTCACACGCGCAGCCATGAAATACTGAAATCACGGCTGCACGCAGGACTGCACTTATAAGAGACGCAGATAGTAACTTTCGGATATTTCCAGGTCATAATTATAAAGAGATTAAAAATGAATACGGTTCGCACGTTAGAATTCGGGTTAATTAGTTATCTGCCGGTGTTAGTAGTTTGTTTATATATTATGATTACCATTTGTCCCGGTTTTTCGGGACATTTCCTCTTTTTTTTATTTTTCTAGATTCGCAGTTCTATGTTTCAGCATAATACTGAACGCGACTTTATAGTTTTAATAATAAGAAATTATAATTATATTATTATTTATATAATTAAATGATTAAATAACAAAAATCACCATAATACATTATTTATACCATTTCCCATAGTTCAGTCAAGCATATCGGGTACATTTTTGTCTTCATGACCTTTTTTTTTTGAGAGATCGCTTTAAAATTTTTGAGCGTCCTGGTTTTTCACCCGACCCAGATGGTAACCCTAATATATAGATGTCGCAGATTGTTAAATGATAGGACTTACCGGATTTACTTTCCGTTTGCTATTTGATTTTGAACCTGACAGTTCAGTAAATACAAAATTGAAGCAGACAAACAGTTGTTTTGATGAACATAACCTAAAATTATATGTCTATTTTTGCAGCACTGCAATACTAATTAGAGATAAAAGCATTTGTATTAATTCACTCATTCATATTTACTTTTTCTTAACTTATAAACGATTCATAATTGGATTAACAAAGTCAGGTGAATTTCCAAAAGTTTACTAGAAAGCACACGATGAGGGATATTATGATTTTATTCTACAGTTAAAGTGTCAAAAAAATCGAAGTCGTTTCTTTTACTATATTTAATTTGTTTTCTGATTTTGATCGATATTATTTATTTGAAAATAAGATTATCGACGACTATGTACTGCTCTGTTATTTCTTTATGAACTTTTGAATAATTTATAGCCTTACATTCGTTTATTTGAATTTTAAGGTTAAATGTTCTCATAGTAAATAATTACTATGCCTGAACTGCGTTTAAGATTATTAGAAGGTCAAGTTCCACGCCAATGTGCGATCTGTATCTGATTTGAAATTTAGTCAAATGCTTATGTTTGCTTATTTACTATTTAAGAAACCGGTTCCCCAGATAATAATTAAAAAGATATATAGATAAAACACCTTGTTACTTAATCATTTCGTCTTCATCTGCGTTTAGTTTCGAGGATTTTAAAATTTCAGCAAATTTCAGATTTCATAGAATTTCACGGAACTTTATAATATTTGAATGCTTATAAGGAAATTTGTTTTTAAAAAATCCGGAATTTCACAGTATTTCCAAGATTTTCAAATACATAAAGGTCTTTTCAAAATCTAAAAGAATTTTCAAGATTTTGGGGTTTAATTCATTTTCTTACAGATATCTCATTATTAGTAAGTTTTGTTCAATTAATATTAAAATAATCTTGTAATTATAATTGTATTCAAAAATTTTAATTTAAAAGCACATATTACTTCAAATATGAAATCGTACAAGTCTTCGGAAAAATCCACGGCTATCACGATATTATAATATTCATATTACTTATAACTATTATTGTTTAAAAATTTTTACCAGCGAGTATTAGGCTTGCTTTTAATTAACAGCAAAATATTGGTTACAACATGAAATGCGTATATGCATTCAATTTATTTATGCTGAAAATTAGTTATAAAACTAAGTGCGGCACTGAAGAAGTCCTAGCCCCCACCATGCGTCGCATGGCGTTTGCCGATTTCTCTTGCTATATCAAGGGCCGACGCTCGATAACTTTACAGCGAAACACTCCGCAAGCGACTTTGCGTATTTCTTATCTGGGATTTGATTCCAGAAAAATCCGCAAGTACATTTTTTAATAGAAATTTTTTAAATAATCAATTTTTTATTGCAAAATCAGAATGGGCGAATGCGTTTTACTAAAAAGGGGTACTTGCATTAATGAAAATGTTTTCCCATACTAAAGTTCTTAGCGCAAATTGTTTTTCTTGAATATCTCCGTTTAACTCGGAGAGCACCAACATAACTTTTTAGTTTGGACGGCAGTTTAGTCTATACAATATAGTGATATGCTAGCTTTTATTTATAAACCGCCTAACGCTTTCTTTGGAAGTGATCTAGAGTCCGAAATTTTTGCACACATTCCTAATAAAAACAAGATTATGCTCACAGGTGATCGCAATACTAACCTAGATTCAACGAAAAACGAAACTGAATTAAATATACCTTAAATAGGTCCGTAGTGCATGCATCACGACTGTCAATACTTCACCATACCTTTACACATCGTCAAGACAGATCTACTTCTCGGATAGATCTTATGTCGGTGAATGACCTCGAGAAGGTTTTTTTCCTATTTGCATCATCCCATTTCCTTTCTTCCCGACCATGACTTTATTTATATCAATTTTTAATTTACCACTTATTTTACTCATAGCACCCGTCAGACCCCAATACACAATCTCTCAAACATAAATGAATTTGACTTCATTGACCACCTTACAACATACGAATAGAAAAAAAATTATTTTGAGCAGGACGTCAATACTAATACCAGTTTGCTGATTTGATTTTAACCTCAGCTTTTGATAAAATTGCACATCTTCTTATTTTTCATTTTGTGAAAAAAAATCTTGCCTCTGATATTAGGATACTGATGAAAGAACGTGATAATAAACGTATATTGGCGAAAAGAACAAAAATACGATGATCCAAGCTGAATTTCGGAAGATTAGGCCTTTGTATGAATCAAACTCCGTGACGCCTATAATCCGAACAAATCTAAGTCGAATTAAAACGGAAATGAAAATGAGAATGTATGGCCCATTTTAAGGCGAGTGAGGTTGATCCCTCCCAAACGTGCTTATCCAGACTCATCTCTTTGTGCTAACATTCTGTTAAATACCCTTACAACCCTGCTGTTTT
Organism: Andricus kollari; assembly: GCA_932074435.1. Classification (NCBI taxonomy): domain Eukaryota; kingdom Metazoa; phylum Arthropoda; class Insecta; order Hymenoptera; family Cynipidae; genus Andricus; species Andricus kollari. The sequence continues at coordinate 28,112 of CAKNWW010335885.1, read as the reverse complement.
CTGGGACAGTTTCGCCTACCCCGGGAAATTTCTCCCCCACCAACTTTTGATGACACTTACTTTTTCTTTTCGGATATTTCTCCTGATTTTTTCTCGAACAAGTCAAATTATGTCAAATCTAACGCCCCCTCCTGGTTGCAATATTCACTGATTCATGAAAAATGGTTATTACTCGACAAATTCCCAAAGTTTCTGACCCTAACTCTTCCAAAGACTTTCGCCCTATCTCCATTCTAAATGCAATCTCTAAATTACTACAACGGATTGTTCATCAGCAGTTAACGGCTTTCATGCAGGACACATCACTATTTCGGCGTGATTCAAAGTTACTACTGATTTTAAACTGCCTATGGATAGAAGGAAAATAACGGTGGTTGTCATATTTGATTTCACCAAAGAACATAGAGAGCTATTACTTAGACTAGAGCATTTTAAATTTTCAAACACAGTTATCAAATAGTTTGCTTCTTATTTGAGTAACCGATCACAGAAAGTAACTACTAGCAAGGACTAGCAAGGACATTGGACTGGGACGGGGTCAGGAGTAGCACCCCTCAGCGTTCAATCCTTGTCCCTATCTTATTAAATCTCTATATTTCCGAACTTGGAGGCGAACTTAAATACTGTAATTACCATAAATATGCAGATGATTTAAAATCATACATTTCGGGACCCATTTCGACTCTGGATCGATTGCTGAGTTTGGTGCAGGAAGATATTGATTGCGTGCCACAGTGGGAATCGGATAATGGATTAGCTCTCAACCGTAGTAAAACAAACACAATCAGCAGAGGGCCTTCAACAATACATTCTTCTGAGAAACTAGCCACCCTACCTCAAATATAGGCTAATGGACTTAAGATCCCTTTCGTCGGTCGTTTCAGATCTGGCCTAATTTTAAATTGAATATTGTCTTGAAAGGAGTTCATCTGTTAAATATATAGGAATTTTCCGAATCCTGTAGAAACTAAATAGAAACAAAAATTTCCTTCCGACCTCGACTCGAATCCTTCTCGTAAAAGGCCCCATCCTTCCGATTTTGATTATGGTTGTTTAGTGTATGATGACATTACTAATGACCTCAATTTGAAACTCGTGCGTTCCCTCAATGCATGCATTAGATTTATTTATAATAGTTCAAAGAGTGAACACATAAAACAATACAGAAAAGAAACTGGAATTTTTAATGTAGCCAAGAGAAGAAAATTCGTTATGGGTAACTTGATATATTCGGTAATGAAAAATGAATCTCTTTGGTACCTTTACAACGTTTTCCATTCGATAGACAAAAGAATTCCTTCCCAGTCCAGATTTCGTGAGAGAAAGAAACTACTAATAATTCCTTCCCACCGAACATGTAAACGTTTATTTATTGTGAGAGCTGCTCGTCTTTGGAAAAATTAACCGTCTAGGTTGAAAGAGGCTCCTTGTCAAAATCACTTCAAGCATGAACTTTTTAAAAATGTATATCATATCAATAATTCCACTTTAGATATAACGCATCAGTAGCACAGCTACCAGCTTTATATTTTATTTCATATTATATTATTTATTCTTCACAACTCTTTACTAACCGATTTTCATAAACGGGTCATTTGGCGTTGTAGAACACCGAGGACTCTCCAAATGGATCACGGCACCGAACTTGTTGGCATAATAATGAAGACCTATTTGGAAAATGATCACTCAACTTGGGACGAAAATATTGACAACTTACAGTTCGCAGTAAATACATGCAGAAACTCGTCAACCCAGTTTACCCCAGTGTTTTTGAACCTGTGCTGAAAATTGCAGCCTCTCCAATCTCTCTCAAAAAATAAGGAAATTAGAGTCAAATAATCTGAAATAATCTAAAAAAATGATCTATGAGACATAAAACTCAGTTTTCAATGGCTTTTTGGGTTGCTAATTCCAAACCGAACTGAACTGAACTGAATTGAATTGAGTGATTTTAACATCTTCGAGTAAAAACTTGCTTCTTTATTTGTAAAATATAAGCAACTGCCACGTCAATATTATTCTGCTTGGCTTTAGGTTTATGTGGTCTATAAAGAACATTACGAATTTCATGTTTGGTAAATCTGGACGTTTTCACTTTACAAGAAACTCAAATTAACGAAATTAATGTCGTTCTGAGAAATGTCAAACTGAAAAAAAGGCTTCTAGCAATATTCCTTGACGTAAAGAACACGAAATTGATATTGGTTCCAAACGTGCACGTGAGTGTGCACGACATCATCGCGGCTCCTTCTCAGGCCCATGTCAGACGATCGGGCTTACCTAAACTTTCCAAAATCATAGCCGTAAGTGTCAATAACCTAGTATTTTATTTTACAAGGTAATTTCTAATTGTGTTTGGCTGTATCTCAGCAGCCAAACATTTTCTTTAACTCGATAGGCAATCCCGCTATAGTTTATCGAATTGGGACTCAATACGAACCTATGCACACTTTATTCAAACCGAAAGATGCGACATGATACTATAGGTCATGTAAAAACTTAAGGCTTTTTTATTAGCCTGGTCATTTTTGCAAATACGGATTAAAATAAAAAGATTATTATATAAAGCCATGTGTGAGCCTGTTACCGCCATATTGAACATAATGCGTATATTCAGGTGTTGACATTGTATGTAATGGAAGTTACGAATATTGCAGTAAGAGGATTATGGCTTACCTGGGTAAAATACCAAAAATCTATCTTGGTCTCTGCAAAAATAAAGATTATAATCTGGATGTTTGGTCCTTCGTCAGGATTTAAATTGCGAGATTGATATTTTGTCAAGATTTACACTGGATGGTTCGTCCTAGTTGAAGATTTGAACTGGGCACTAGAGGCTGCAATTTACACTGTGCTTATAAGTGTTACCCAGATTTCAGGGTAACGCCTTTGCACACCTGTGCGTTTTAAGTACCCGATAAAACTGGGCTTTACTTGTGATCATTCGAAACTGTTGACGGACCTACGAGAGTAGGTCCCGAATTTTCTGTCGATTATGACCTGATAATATTGAGCTGTACTTGTGATAATTTTAAACATCCCGTCTGTAAATTTCGAGGAATTCCTATGATTTGTATGAGATGAATTTCCTCTTCTATGGTGAAGAGGCCTAAGAACTCCCACGGTTAGCGACGACCCGGAAGCCACAGCGATGACGTCCGTCATGGTTAAGGGCCCTGGAAATCGAGTGTAAATCGCAAGAATAGGATTCAGGCCAAACGGTAAAACCATTTTGTCCGATTTTTTGTATGGGGTCTCTAAAGTGTATAGAGACTCTCGGTAAAGGTCGAGTTTTTCGAACAAAATTCTATTTTTCATGCAAAAATTAAAAGAAATAAATTGTCGTCGACAGCATCGTTGTAGTAATGTGTTTTACTATTTAGCGAAGCAGTGAGCAGGTAAGGAAGTTATTTTTCTCGGGGTTTTTCTTTGCGCAGTCCAAGCGATAAAAGGAAAAACTACCACCCGCTGTCAGGCGCGAAAAAACCGTATACGATAAGTAGGGGCCACTACCCAAATGAATGGGTGAATCCCCAAAAGGTTGGGTGGGTGTAGGTTGTTGGGGGTGGATGATATCACTTAATGCGGACTGTGAAATAAAACTGTAAAAAATATAATGTCTTATAATCCATTCACCTTTGAATTCATGCATGCAATATTCACGCCGACTCAGTGTAACTGTACAATTTTCGGCCACTCTCTCCGAAAGTAGTACCTTGTTACTTTAAACGACAATATACAAGCTCTCTATATAAAAATGAAGATTATACAAACATACAAGATATCAATAATCTGTATCGCTCAATTTCCTCCGAAAAATAACAGATTTATTCGCATTGTACACAATTATGTGTACAATTGTATACAATTTATGCTCGACGAAACAGTTGACTTTTCAACGTAAAAGAATACTTTTTTTTTAATTGTTCAATTTTTTAAAGAAAAAACATGAAGCTTTGACAAAATAGTGAAATTTTTCAATACAAAATATGATTTGCAGAGAATAAGAATGATTTCAATACGCATGTTCAACGAAATAGTTCAAGTCTTTACCGAAAATGACAATTTTTAAGAAAGTAGTTCTACATTGAACCGACGAGTTGAATTTTCAACCGATAATATTAGTTTTGTACCGACAAGGACCAATTATTTATCAAAATACATGATTTTTCAACTGAATATTTTATTTTTTAAACGGAAAACACGAATTCGAAAAAAAAGAAAAGACACTTGAACCAAACTTTTTGCTTTTTAAGCAAGAAGAGTATTACTGTTGTACCAAAGAAGACAAATTTTCAACAAAATACACGAATTATCAACCAAACAGTTGAATAACGTAAAAATGTCAACAAAATAGTTAACTTTTCAACAACAGAGATGAATTTTCAAGTCAGAAGCATGAATTTCCTACTAAGAAAAAAGCAATTTTAACCAAATGGATGAACTTGTTATTAACCCTGCGTCCCCCAAGTACAAGTGACGGACACTGTCCCCCACGTGGGGTTTACATGGACCCCACTGACTTTCAAGACGCAATCGGTATAAAATCGCATTGGACCGGCGTCAAAAAATTATCTTTGCTTTTTAATAACACGAACAAAAATATGGTAGGTAATCAAAGCAAGTAGGATTCAAGTAGAGAGTTTAAAATAAAGTTTAAACCTTATCAGATACAAAAGACAACCTCCTTATACTACTGACTAACGAAATCACACTTCGAAAATATAAACTGGAACAAACAAACACTACACTTTGAATATAAGAAAACTTCGCAAATTTTTATTGCAAATTCAGTCTTGAGGCGTCAACTTGACAAGACTATATAAAACTAATAATAGCAACGTGGGGTCTGAGCGGACTCTAATCACGTTTTTCAACAAAAACATTAAGAAAAATGGATTACATACGTCAGAGATTAAAGCGCTCTTACTGGCGTCTTTAGAACTATTGAGAGGAAAGATGCTCAACGCGACAGGTAACGGGATACAAAATTGCGCATATCATAAGGAAATTAGCGCACCTGGGGTTACAAATGATAAACTTTATACGATATATGTGGAATAGTTGAATTTTTAGCTATAAAATTTAATTTCGATAAAGGAACAGAATGTTTAGCATAATAATGAAATTTACAGCCAATGAGATGATTTCTCAAGTACATTTTTAAATCCTGCAGTGGGACAGTCAATTTTTCAGTTAGAAAAAATAAATTTCCAAATCAAAACAATGATTTTTCAACAAAACAGTAAAATTTTGAACCAAACAGATTAATTGTCAAGCAAAGTGAAGAACCCCCATAAAAAATGACTTTTTAACCAAATTGTCTAATTTTATATAAATTAAAATGTTTTTAAAGAATAAGAGAAAAATTTATACTCGACGAAAAAGTTGACTTGTCAACCAAAAAGGATACTAAAAAAAAATTGTTCACTTTTTTAAAGATAAAAGATTAAGTTTTGACAAAACAGTGAAGCTTTCAATATGAATTATAAATTATAATAATTATCATATTGATTGCAAACGGTTTATCCGACGAAACAAGTGCAGGAAGCAGAAAAGTTTAATTTTTGCTTAGCGAGCTGTAAATTCTGTTATAAATTTGTGTCGTTAAGAAAGAATTACATTGTTTACGAAGAAACTGGCTGAGATTTCGAAAACCGAACCAAGATGTTCGTAATCAGGGGACACTTGTATATCATTTCCTTCATGATGTGTGAATAGAACATTTTCGAATGCAATAATGTAATGCTCGTAAGAAATGCAGTCGCAAAACGATTTACAGTTCTTGTTTGGACAAAATCACGTACAAGTGTACATAGAATACAGTAAAATTAGCTAAAAGAAGGTCATTTGGTAGATTAAATTAGCAGCTGTTCCTATTCATTTCAACAAATACACGTGCTATAAGTTTTTCACGAGAAACAGATGCGCAGTTAAATTTCATATTTGAATATATGTTTGAAAAATTAAAATTTTTAAACCTTTTTGTACAAGCTCTTAGGCCCAAAAAAATTCTATAATGAGTTATTGCAGACAGCCCCTGAGTTGTGCAAACACACAAAGTTTGTGCACAATGCGAATAAATCTGTTATTTTTCGGAGGAAATTGAGCGACACAGATTGATATCTTGCATGTTTGTATAATCTGCCTTTTTATGCAGAGAGCTTGTATATTGTCATTTAATGTAACAAGGTACTTCTTTCGAAGTAAGTTGCCGAAAATAGTAGAGTTACACTGAGTCGGCGGGAATATTACATGCATGAATTCGGAGGCAAATTTATTATAAGACATTATATTGCTTACAGTTTTATTTCACTGTCTGCATTCAATGATATTATCCACCCCCAACTACCTACACCCACCCAGCGTTTTGGGAATTCACTCACTCATTTCGGTAGGAACCCCTACTTTTCGCATACGGTGTATTCACCCCTGACAACGGGTGGTGGGTTTTCCCTTTTTCGGTTGTAGCGCACAAAGGTGAACCCGAAAAAAATAACTTCCTTGCCTGCTCCCTGATTCGCTAAATAGTAGAACACATTACTACAACGATGCTGTCGACGACAGTTTATTTATTTTACTTTTTGCATGAAAAAATATAATTTTTTTCGAAAAAATCGACCTTTACCAAGAGTATCTATACTCTTTAGAGTCCGTATATAAAAAATCAGACAAAATTGCTTCACCGTTTGGCCTGAATCCTATTTTCGCGATTAACACTCGAGTTCAACGGCCCTTAAGAGTTCGTGTTCAGTAGGCTGGAAGTATCAGTGTGAATTCGACTAAGCAGCGAAAATCGAATGTCTCTTAATTCCCAAAACAGCTTTTTAAGCCAAGATGATCTCTCGAAGTAAAATTGCCTCACCTCTAGAAGCGGGACTCTGTAGAGATTGAACAAATATTTCCCTAGCTACTCGTGGGGACAAAACGAGTTCTTTCAAAAATTAAAAACAAAACCCCCAGGGGCAATGACCGCTCTGCAAACAGCATCTTCTCCTGAGACGGTGGAAATTAGTGAAGAAGCCGCAGAGCATACTGCAGGATCTCAAAGTGGGGAACATCCTAGGAAGAGGCTGAGACGCCAGCTGTTCAATAATTTGGATTGTAACAACCAGCCAAATGGTCAATCCAAAGAGGCTCCATTCTTATATTAGAACACCGAATGAAATCAGGGAACAGAAGAAGATGCGCCTAATATGTCCAAAGGCTCTTATAGCCAGGCCCTTTAAAGTCACCTAAGAGCGGCCATAGTTGCCAAGGGGTTCCTAATAAACAAATTCAATGTCGGGCAGGTTGAAACCTTGGGCGGAAGCTAAGAATAAAATGGTCGACAGCAAAGACATCCCAAGGCTAGTAAAGCTGCTGGCTTGGATTCCTGACGTATACGTGGAAACGACAGCAGTACTTAAGAGTATAGAAATCCAAAATCCGACCATGAAAACGGGAAGGGATCGAGATCCGCTATATAAGATCAGGTTGGACATAGATGTCAGCAAAGTAAACTGCAAATTGGGTCGACTGACTCAATATTAGAAAGGAAATAGAACCAGAAAGTTGATACGCCATGTTACTAAAATGATCCACCATCGATACATCGATGCATTGACACCAGCAATATTGGATGAAAGAATGCAAAATAACCAGCAAGACACCAAACTCCCTCAATTGGAAGAAAAAACACAGCTCTGATGTCAGGCTTTACGCTCAAGGGTACCGCGTATATGTTGCCTAAAAAACCAGACGCTCAAATCCATCTGAATTTCGACCGATAGCCTGTCTTCCAATAATTTGAAAAAAAACCTTACAGCTATCCTTGCAGATAAGGTATATTCTCACTGCGTCGAGAAGGTCATCCTTACAAAAGAAAAAAAAAGGATGTTGTGAAAACTTGCGGGACAGTAAAGATCTAGTCACCACAGACGCTGTTGCCATGACGCAAGCTGGTAAACACCTAAGAAACTTGCACATGATATACATTGACTACAAGCAAGCCTTTCCTTCCGTACTACATGATTATTTGCCTGAAGTCATAAAAATTTATCAAATCTGCCCACGCATCATCGACATTCTGACTCGTGCAATTATGCTATGGGGTACAAGAATCCAGTATTTAGATCATGAACATCCTAGGATAACTAGATCAATACGCATTGCGATGGGTACCTTTCGAAGCGACTCCTTAAGATTTGAAGACTAAATCTGTCGAAGAAGATGCTTGCATCTGATTCTGAGAAACTCATTCACTGCTGCCATTGACAGGACGTGCTGATCGGCTGCTGCGTCTTTGTAGAAGCACCTGTCAATTAGCAGATTGTCTGGGCATCCTGCAACACCTTTTTTCGAGCAACGTTGTTCGTACATCTGCCTGCGCACAGGCTCCATTCCTGGAACAATCCTGTCGTTTAGGACAGCTATAAAGAGCTTATACAGCGTTTTGAAACAAGTAATTGTCCTGTTATTCTCTGGGTTGGACAAGTCACATTTCTTCGGCAGTAGTATCTTGCGTCCTGGCACCAGCCACTGCGGAATGAGCGTTTCCGCCTTTAAATATGAGGTGAATATGTGGACCAGTTTTCAGTCTGTAGAAGTAAACTTTTTCCACCAGAAGTTCATGATACCATGTGGTCCTGCAGCGGAAAAGTTCCTCGTGCCCCTCAGTGCTTTTTTCACCGCTTCGACAGTGATTAATGGACATTCCTTCTCACATGTTATGAGGTTGTCGCAAATCTCCTTGAAGTGGATGATATTATCAGTAGTTTCTTTTAACTCCAGTGTTTTCGGGATCTTGTGTACCTCTCTCGAAAAAGCATCTACCTCATTGAGCTTGGGTGGGTTTTGATAGAAACAGGGAGATCGCTGAAGAGGCGCGATGGGCCAGCGAGAAACTTTTGATTCTCCCTGACCCATCTCTCCTTTTTCTGTATTCTCCGCCTTGCGTCAGGTTACACTTATATTTTGTCAACAATATGCTGCTTGATTGTCAGTAGCTTTAACTTGTTCAGTGTGTGATTGTAGATCCTCAGTTCTTAGCGAACTTTCGAATCCTTTCCGTGAACGGCCTACCAGATGTTATGTAGTCAATGATTCACTGAATACAGAACGCATTCTGTCTTACCCATCCAATCCTCTTGTTCAGTTGATGCAATCGTCTTTTTCTCTTTTGACCCGTCGCCAGTTTTAGCCTTCAATTTGAATGAGCCAAAGCTCTCGCAGTACCATAAACTGAACAATTGGTAGTCCAGAGGTCGGACTCCTTCGAAATATCTTCACGAAGGGAGACATCCATTCCAGCCAGATCTTGGGGCTTTGGAGGAATCTGGATGTCAATCTTTCTCCTTGTCCTGAAATCGCGATCATCTCTCAGAAGGTACTTTCTTCCAGCGGTTGGTCTTCATGTCCCTTCCTCCTCTTTGTCTGCGGCTTGTTAATACAGCGGTTGAGGAAGCGTTTCGCGTACATATCCATCTTCTGAAGGTAGTCGGCGTGAATTTGCCTTGATTTCAAACTTTTATACATTTCTAACAATATTTGCCTATATTTGTATATTGATTTGCGAATTTTCGCATTTTACCACCTTCTAGTAAAAATACATTTTCTTCAACTTTAAAATTTTGCTAGTTAGCTTTCTTATCGTAATAGATTTTCGATTTTTCTTTTGTGGATATTAGATCATGTCTAGCTGTATCGCGCATTTTATGTAGGCGTGTTATTAATTGTGTCAAATATTCGTCGCAAGTTTCCAACTTTTCATGTTCTAAGGGGGGCTCGCTTGAAGGGATAAGCGGTAATTTTTCAAAAACTTGGTGGTATGGTGTACATTTTTTTCCTTCATGTACGCTTGTGTTATAAGAGAATGTGGCAAGTTCCAATCAGTAATCCCATTCTGCGTTTTTGTTCACAAACTGTTTTACTTATTCTGCTAAAACATTATGTGATCTCTCAAGAGATCCATTGGATTAGGGATGAAAGATGTAGTCTTAAATTGTCTGATTCTAAATCTTTTGGCTAGTCGTTTCATGAAATTACTCCAATAATCCGTACCCTGATCGGTTAAACTGATGATTTGGGAGACCTATTGCTAATGAATATTTTGTAAAGTTGTTCTGCATTGTTAATATACATTTGTTGTCTAGGTTTGTTATTGGAAGGGGTCCTACGACGTCCTCATTATGTGTCTTTTTGTGAACAAAAAAATTATCCTAATTTTTGAGATTGTTAAAAAAATGTTAAGTGGTAGAGCAATAATAAAAATAATAAATATTTTGGTTCATTTAAATTCCATAAATGGTTTTTGGCTGCCAGTAATGCTAGGCCATGCATAATGTTGCTGAAATCAAATGGGAGGCCAAGCTCCGTTCTTCGATGTAAAAACTTCAAGCTTAGCAAGCCTCTACCCCGTTTATTTCGAAGAAGATATATTCGATATATTCTTGCGTGTGCTTCGTTCAAGTTACTGCAACTCATCGACGTTCCATTTTACTGCGCCAAACGTGTAGACCAGTATAGGAACGCTCAGCATATTGGTCGCCTGGATTTTATTCTTTCCAGATAATTCGGGAGCCCACATTTTTCTAAGAATTTGGCGATAGCTTTTTTTAAGGGCCGTTTTTAACACACGCACATTTCGGATTTCCTCTTGCGGTATTCCAAGATATGTATATGTTTCTCCATTATCAAGATGTTGAATGGTATTTCCGAATATGAGTTCAACATCCTAATCGTCACGCATAGGTATCCAGAGCTTTTTCTGAGCATAATAGATAGAGGCAAGAGGGAGAGGCAGAAAGGTATCGGACATTGCACCAAGGATTCGTCTTTCTTCTCTTCACGATGTAGAGAAAATCCAATAGCAATTGCCTCATCTTTCCTATGTCTACTACGTAGCATTTTCGGCTCGTTTACCTTGTTGGTATCCTCTAATAGTCGGTAAGTATGCACCTTGCAGTTTTCTTACTAATATGCATATGTGTAATGATCGGTTGGGTGGAATCTATTATGGATTTATATTGCTAGCTATGTATAATTCTATCTGTTACCCTGATTCTAAACTGGCATTACTGGTTCTACATATATTTCATACCGTGTGTCGAGCTCGCAACAATGCCATTATCCTATCAGCCACTGCACCTTTCATATTCATACTCTTCTTTCATATAGGTACTACTGCTCTTATTTTACTGATCCTTTATGCTAATTTTTGTCTCAGGTACGGTACGGTCACATCATATATGTTTTTTGGATTTGGCTGACCATTATCTATACCTCTAGTTCAGTTGCCTTTGATAAGTACACCCTATTTCGTGGAGACAAGGATGCTAGGAAAGGAGGTGGAATCTGCTATTACCTCCAGAGAGCCTCATGACTGCTGTGGCGGGAGTGGGCCCATTATCAACTCATATGTCGACTGAATTCCTTTTTATCGAGCTTTAGTCTATACAAGATAGTGATCCAGATTCAACAAAAAACGAAACTAAATATTTTAAGTCCATAGTGCATGCATTACGACTGTTGATAGTCCACCATACCTCTCTCAAACGTAAATGAATTTGACTTCTTTAACCACCTTACAACATACGAATAGAAAAAAATTATTTTGAGCAGAACGCCAATACTAATACCAGCTTGCTGACTTGATTTTAACCTCAGATTTTGATAATATTGCACATCTTCTTATTTCTCATTTTGTGAAAAAAATCTTGCCTCTGATATTAGGATACTGATGAAAGAACGTGATAATAAACGTATATTGGCCAAAAAAAAAAATACGATGATCCAAGCTGAATTTCGGAAGATTAGGCCTTTGTATAAACCAAAATCCGTGACGCCTATAATCAGAACAAATCTAAGTCGAGTTAAAACGGAAATAAAAATGAGAATGTATGGCCCATTTTAAGGTGCCTGAGGTTGATCCCTCCCAAACGTGCTTATCCAGACTCATCTCTTTGTCCTAACGTTCTCTTAAATACCCTTACAACCCTGCTGTTTTCTGGGACAGTTTCGCCTACTCTGGAAAGTTCTCCCCTACCTACTTTTTGTGACACTTACTTTTTGTTTTGGGATATTTCTCCTGATTTTTTCTCGAACCGGTTGAATTAGGTCAAATCTAACTCCCCCTTCAGGTTGGAATATTCACTGATTCATAAAAAATGGTTATTATTCGACAAATTCCAAAAGTTTCTTACCCTAACTCTTCCAAAGACTTTCGCCCTATCTCCATTCTAAATGCAATCTCTAAACCACTAGAACGGATTGTTCATCAGCAGTTAATGGATTATTTATTGAGAAAAAAGCTCATAGGGCCGTAAAGCACCTTTAGGAGCTAAACAGAGTATATACATAATACAATATACAAATATGTAGAAATATATAAATATATAGATGTAGAATCTAGAGTGTAATGTAAATAAGTTAGAACTCTGGTTTAATATTAGAAATGTACATTTAACGACATTATCCGATTATAAAAATGTAAGTAAGTTCATGTAATTATATGTGACGTGCGCGGAAGAAAGGGGGCTTACTCTGAAAAAATAGAGCCTCTCTCCTAAAAGTCGCGTCTATCGGGTCGACTTCGACCGCTCTCCCTGAAAAATTTTACTATTCAGAGTAAGCCCCCTTTCTTCGGCGCACGTCACATATGCTGTAAGAAGTTTCTAAAATCTTATATTAAGATCGCACTGTTAGTAAACTTATCTCAAGATATAAGTAGACAAAAGAAAAAAGAATCACATTATCACACCTCATGAAAGAAGAACATAAAGGAATAAAAAAGTAGTAATGGAACCGAATATAATAGACAGAGAAAACAAGATACAGCCTAAGTCCATAGAGTTATATCAAATAAAGGTGTACCCATAGATTTTAGAAATTCAGGGAACATATTTTTAAATGCAAGTATTGTAGGCGCATTACGAATACTATTCGGCAGTTTCTTTCAAAGCTGCCTCCCTCTAATTACAAAATATTTTTGCATTCAACAAGTTCTGTGAGCAGGTATTGCCAGGGTACGTCCTCTATCGCGTAGCCCAGGCTGACCTGGATGATTCATATTATCCCGCAAAAACGATTCCAATAAATATACAGGCTTTTCATTTTTAAAGATCATGTACAGCAAATCACCCATAAAATATTGTCTTCTCTTGGCAACTGTCGTAAAACCAGCTCTTTCCCTATACTCAGAAATATGATCGAATTTGGACAGGTTATAGATAAAACGAATGCAGGCATTGAGAGCACGTTCAAGTTTGCAATTAAGGTCATCAGAGATCCCATCATATACAACACACCCATAATCAAAATGAGGGAGAATCAAGGCTTTTACAAGGTGGATTCGCGTAGCTGTAGGCAAAGAGTCCCTACTCCGACTTAGTTGATGTAAAGTTCTGAAGGTTTTGCGTGATATTAGTTCAACAAGCTCTTTCCAAGAAAGAGTCCGGTTAAATATCAAACTAAGGTCATTAACAGAATCAGAAAAATCAATAGCAAGACCATTCAAGTACAAAGGTGGGAGGGAATCCAGGACTATATATGGATTATGAGTGGAGGATCCAACTAGCAAAGCATGTGTTTTTGGTAGATTGAGTTTCAAACAATTAGATACTATCCAGTTATTGACGTTATTAATATCTTCCTGAACTATTTGAAGTAGGTCCCTGAGAGTATTACGAGGCCCAGAGAGATATATTTTGCTATCATCAGCATAAAGGTGATATTTACAGTATCGTAAAACAGCTGAAAAGTCGCATGTGAAAACATTAAACATTTTGGCGCCAAGTATTGAGCCCTGGGGAACCCCACTCATCACCTCATTCCAATCAGAGCGAAGCCCATCACTGTTTGCTACACATTGTAATCGGTTACTTAAGTAAGATTTGAACCAATTAATGACACTATTAGAGATATTGAGGTTTTTTAAGTTTTTGCATTAAAAGTTCATGCTTTATACAACAATCGTTACTTCATTTTTATCTATTGCAGCTTTTAAATCAGCACTAAATTCAAGGGAAGCAGTGATGGTACTGTACTCCCTCCGGAATCCAGACTGGAAAGGATCAAGCAGATTATGTTTATCAAAATATTCCGTTAGCTGGTTATCCAATAATTTCTCAAAAGGCTTGGCTAATGTACTGAGGATAGATATAGGACGAAAATCTGTTACAGTTGAAGGAGAAGGGATCTTAGGAATAGGGCGAATCAGTGCTTGTTTCCAAATATAGGGGGAAATCCTAAGCTGTAGAGAAAAATTGTAGATCTGAAGTAGAACAGGAAGTATCACACGCAGAGAAAGTTTAACCATCTTAATCGAGATACCATCAATACCGATAGCCCCTGAGGCTATCTTGGCAATTACTGGAAGCAGAGAGTCTGCCCAAATATAAGAGAAGTAAAAGTTAGAATCATTAAAGGGAGGCAATTCACTGGATAAGAGAGTAGTATCAATTGGTAAAGGTTCAATCAAGAAGCATTTCATAAACTCATTCACCGGGTAGTTCTGATCAAAGGTTTGACTCTGAGAGGGAAGAATTCCAAGCCGCCGAAGGACCTTCCAGATATTTTCATCCCAATTCTTGTTAACAATTGCATTATGGTTATATTTATTCTTAGAGTCCCTTATTTTAGTTTGAACCAGATTCCTAAGGACACGGAATTCCTTCCATCGAGCCTGGCCATTAGTCCTCCTAGCTTAAGAATACTTTCTGTCTCTTTCCCTTCTGAAACTTTTAATCTCTCCCGATATACACGGACAAGTTTTTTTCCTCGCTGGAAAATCATGTACTGGGGCCACTACATCGAATGGCGAAATTAATATACTATTGAGTCTTTCTACTTTTGAATTTAAATTTCTATCAGAAAATACAGTTCTCCAATCAGCTTTCGAGAGCAGAGTAAACAAACAACTTTACTTAAATTCCTGAATTTTTGTAATGCGGGGCGAGATTTATACGTGAGTTAAAATTCTAATATATAATTCTAATATATTTGAATAAGATCATGGTTGGACAGGAAGGGAACTGGGTGTTGAGAATAATTTTGTACTTTAATTAAATCATCCACAGCCATAAGCTTGTATTAAAATCATTTTTAATTATAACATTATTATAATTAAGCGTGTAATCAAATATCGCCGTCTCAAATCCATTACCAAAACCACCATTGGGTGGTTCATATATATCCCCAAAAAGTAAACGTTCACGAGATTGAAAGAAGTCAATAAATAAAAATTCAGCAGCCGGTACAGTAGTGTCAGTACTGATATGTAAGATCTTACCATTTAAATCATTATGGACATATACGCAGACCCCACCATCTCTACGCGACTCCCTATCTTTTCTGAAAAGAGAGTAATTATTAAGGCTAATAATTGACGAATCAAATTGAGGCTTGAGCGAAGTTTCAGATACAGCAATAATATGGAAGGATCTCTGACCAAAATAATCAGCAAACTCATCAAAATGAGCAGGGAGGGATTGAGCATTGACGAGACATATATTAAGAGAGGCCATTAAGTCTTACAAGAAGGAGACAATACCATATATAGGGCAATTTACAAAAACCAGCCCTGCAATAAAAGGTGATTAGCATAAAAACCTTCCAGTTCCGTAGAGCAGACCACTTGTTAGAAAAAATAATATTTAGAATGTAGGTGGGAAATGGGTTATGTAAAATTGCACGAAAATATAATATAACAGCAATAAGGAGGAGAAAGGAAAATGTGCTAACAATAGCAGTTTGGCATATACAAAGTACTACCACAAGGTCTAAAGCAAAAAAACTATTAAAAGAAAAAGGATATACGGTGACTGCAGTTGACTCGCCGTGGAAGTTCCGCTGAGGACACCATGATTGCTATCTTAGCAAGTCGACATCCTGAAGGTGGACAAGCATAACTCTCCTTGAGCCATCTTCCTTTCTATAGAAGATTTTCCCGCCACTGAGCCATAAATATTTGATTTTTTTGTTCCTCCTCAGCTCAAGCGCTCATTTGTATATCTGTCCAAAATACTGAGTGAGAGCTTTTCTTATGTACAGGATGTTGTTTTCCTGCTCAGGCCAACCAATTGAGATTGTCGAGAAGTCACGGAGCTTCTTTCTTTGTTCAATAATTGTGGCACATGTCTGCTGGTCCTTAAATTTTGCGACTATAATCGGCGGTCGTTGAATGACTTGTGGATTTGATCCAGTTCTATTGAGTCTGTAAATATTTAGGAGACTGTCATCAGCAAGGGGGACGCCGAAAGCATTCGGAATTTGGCCCATCATTTCCGGGAGATTTTATGAAAGTTTCTGAGGTAAACCGTGTATCTCAAGTAGGTTGTCAAGGGCCACCTGTTCGAGAGAGTGACATTTACGCTCGAGATAGGAAAGCTGAGTTGCCTGAGCCAGATCACTCTTCGTGAGATGCTTAGTGTCCTCTCGTAGAACCTGTATGTCAGACACGTTCGATGCTACAGTCGTTTCTAGAGTATTTATCTTACAAACATTGGTTGTGAGGTCCTCCTTGATTTGGCTGACTGAAGCCTCGAGTGAAGCATTGAAAGTTTCCTGATTGGCTTTAAAAGACTGAAAAAGAGATGTCAATGGCTTGAGTCCAGCAACAAGACCCTGAGAAACTACCTTCGTAATTGCCTCGGAGACCCCAGACCCCAGGTCTGTAGCAGCCATTCCTGAGGTATTCACGTCCCAATTATCGATCGTCGCAGAGACAGATTTTTGCTTAGCCCGTCGATTCTCATTCGCACATTTCCCACAGTACCATTTCTTATTCCCGTTTTTCAGAGCTTCAAGATTCTTGGATAGATTGTTAGTGCAAGCTTGATGTACAAAAGCATTGCACTTAACGCAATGCAATGCGTGGGTTGCACCTCTCGTGACAGGAATGCCACATGTGGTACAGGCAACCATGTTGGAAGGCGGCCTATCTGAGAACCCCGCACTAAGCACTACACAAATCAGGAAAGAACTAGTCTTTTCTGACAAAACTGGTCACAGTCAAACACAAAATTCAAACCTGCCACGTTATTAGCTGATACCAGGGACGTATCCAAAATTACGTAAATGCCAACAACCTTATTGATTCCCTAGAGTCCGTCTTTCATGCAGGACACATCAATATTTCGGCGGGATTCAAAGTTACTACTGATTTTAAACTGGCTATGGATAAAAGGAAAATTACGGTGGTTGTCATATTTGAATTCACCAAGGAACATTAAGACCTATTACTTAAACTGAAGCATTTTAAGTTTTCAAACACACTTATCAAATGGTTTGCTTCTTATTTGAGTAATCGATCACAGAAAGTAACTACTAGCAAGGACTAGCAAGGACATTTGACTGGGACGGGATCACGAGTAGCATCCCTCAGCGTTCTATCCTTGTCCCTATCTTATTAAATCTCTACATTTCTGAACTTGGAGGTGAACTTGCATACTGTGATTGCCATAAATATGCAGATGATTTAAAATCATACATTTCGGGACCTATTTCTACTCTGGATCGATTGCTGAGTTGGGTGCAGGAAGATATTGATTGCGTGCCACAGTGGGCTTCTGATAATGGATTAGCTCTCAACCGTAGTAACACAAAGACAATCAGTAGAGGGCCTTGAACAATACATTCTTCTGAGAAACTAGCCACCCTACCTCAAACATAGACTAATGGACTTAAGATCTCCTTCATCGGTCGTTTCAGATCTGGCCTAATTTAAAATGGAACATTGTCTTGAAAGGAGTTCATCTGTGAAATATATAGGAATTTCCCGAATCCTGTAGCAATTAAGTAGGAACAAAAATTTCCTTCCGACCTCGACTCGAATTCTTCTCGTAAAAAGCCCCATCCTTCCGATTTTGATTATGGTTGTTTAGTGTATCATGGGATTACTAATGACCTCAATTTGAAACTCGTGCGTTCCCTCAAGGCATGCATCAGATTTATTCACAACAGTTCTAAGAGTGAACACATAAAACAATACAGAGAAGAAACTAAAATTTTTAATGTAGCCAAGAGAAGAAAATTCGTTATGGTAACTTGATGTATTCGGTAATGAAGAATGAATCTCTTTAGTACCTTTACAACGTTTTCCATTGGACAGACAAAAAACTTCCTTCCCAATACAGATTTCGCGAGAGAAAGAAACTTCTAATAATTCCTTCCCACCGAACATGTAAACGTTTATTTATTGTGAGAGCTGCTGTTCTTTGGGAAAATTAACCGTCTAGTTTAAGAGGGGCTCCTTGTCGAAATCACTTTAAGCATGAACTTTTTGAAAATGTATATGATATCAATAATTCCACGTCAGAAATAACGCATTAGTAGCACAGCTACCAGCTTTATATTTTATTTCATATTATATTATTTATTCTGTACAACTCTTTACTAACCGATTTTCACAAACGGGTCATTTAGCGTTAAAGAACACCGAGGACTCTCCAAATGGATCACGGCACCGAACTTGTTGGCATAATAATGAAGACCTATTTGGAAAATGATCACTCAACTTGGGACGAAAATAAAGACAAATCGTTAGATTGATTCAGAAGATTGCAAATCATAAGAGAGGAAGTCCGGCTAAATTTATACCAGGCAAATAATAGACAAGCTAAGAAATACAATCTGGAGGAAAGATCAGTGGACTTTGAAATAGGAGATAGGGTATTAAAAACGGTAACCAAACTGTCAAACAAAGCTGATAAAAAAGGAAGTAATCTTTACGATCAATATGGTGAATATGATCATGTCAAATAGGCGTATGAGTGTAAATGAGTTTCAGTAAAAATATTTAGGCTCAAGCAACTGGAGAATGGCATTGGATAAATAGTATTGATGACCAAAATTAACTACAAAACAACTCCAAACCAAACTTTGAACTCAAATACTGTAAAATTAATATTGTGAATGACTTGAAAGACAATACAATATTGACTCCTAAAAAAGGACACATAAAAGATTTTTCTTCATGAAGAAAAAAAAGGTAAAGAAATAATAAGATTTACACGAAGAAATGTAAACCTTAATAAGGACGTCCAAACGATGGGACGCAGAACTCAAAACTGTATAGCAAGAAGAAATTTACTCTGACTTTTTGTTAATAAACTGAATTACATAGTTTAAATTGGATTTATAATTCAAATGATCTAAAAAAATCATCCGTGAGGCATAAAAATCATTTTTCAATGGCTTTTTGGGTTGCTAATTCCAAACTGAACTAAACTGAAATAAATTGAACTGAGTGGTTTCAACAGCTTCTAGTAAAAACTTGCATCTTAATTTGTAAAATATAAGCAACTGCCTCGCCAATATTATTCTGCTTAGCTTTAGGTTTATGTGGACTAAAAAGAACATTACGAATTTCGTGTTTGGTAAAACTGGACGTTTTCACTTTACAAGAAACTCAAATTAACGAAATTAATGTCGTTCTGAGAAATTTCAAACTGAAAAAGAGGCTTCTTGCGATATTCCTTCACGTAAAGAACACGGCTCTGCATGAAGGGGTTGCTGGTCTGCATCATAGATGAGACGGAACTATCCTAGGGGTCCCGAAGCCCAGGGCGACAACACGACATCCTCGCCGCTCCTTCTCAGGCCCATGTCAGACGATCGGGCTTACATAAACTTTCTAAAATCACCGTCGTTAGTGGCAATAACCTAGTATTTTATTTTACGGGGTAATTTCTAATTGTGTTTGCCTGTATCTCAGCAGTCAAACATTTTCTCCAACGATTATGACCTTTTGGCGTAACTCAGATGGACCCCTCTACGCACTAAGTACCAGATAATACTGAGCTGTACTTGTAATAATTTTAAACATTCCGGCTGTAAATTTCGAGGAATTCCTATGATTTGTATGAGATGACTTTCCTCTTCTATGGTGAAGAGGCCTAAGAACTTCCACGGTTAGCGACGACCCGGAAGCCACAGGGAGGACGTCCGTCATGGTTTAGGGCCCTGGAAATCGAGTGTAAATCGAAACAATAGGATTCAGGCCAAACGGTAAAACCATTTTGTCCAATTTTTTCTATGCGGTCTCTAAAGAGGATAGAGACTCTCGGTAAAGGTCGAGCTTTTCGAACAAAATTCTATTTTTCATGCAAAAATTAAAAGAAATAAATTTTCGTCGGCAGCATCGTTGTAGTAATCTGTTTTACTATTTAGCGAAGCAGTGAGCAGGTAAGGAAGTTATTTTTCTCGGGTTTTCCTTTGCGCGCTCCAAGCGAAAAAGGGAAAAACTACCACCCGTTGTCAGGCGCCAGCACACTGTATACGAAAAGTAGGGGCCACTACCTAAATGAGTGGGTGAATTCCCAAAACGTTGGGTGGGTGCAGGTTGTTGTGGGTGCATAATATCATTAAATGCAGACTGTTAAATAAAACTGTAAAAAATATAATGTCTCTTAAGCCATTCGCCCCCGAATTCATGCATGCAATATTCACGCCGACTCAGTGCAACTGTACAATTTTCGGCAACTTACTCTGATCATAGTACCTTGTTACTTTAAATGACAATATACAAGCTCTCTGTATAAAAACGCAGATTATACAAACATACAATATACCAATAATCTGTGTCGCTCAATTTCCTCCGAAAAATAACAGATTTGTTCGCATTGTACACTATTATGTGTAGTGGGACGATGGTCGTGGGGGCTAAGGCGTAGGCTTTAGACCCACACCGTCGGCTTGCGGGTTCGATTCCCGCCTCGCACTCTGGAAGAGCCTCGGCGGCCCATACGGTGAACACTAGCCAAGCAAGGGAGTTGTTCACCTCCGGAGAGTCGTGGGACCGGTACCGCTGGAGAAAAAGGTTCTCTAAGTACTTAAATCTGTTGCTCTTGGTGGTTTGGAACCCACCTTAAACTGTAGGTCCCGTCTCACCAGCAAGTAAGTGCGTGTGGGGTGTGTAAAGGAATGGGGAAGAGATACAAGAAAAATGTAAACCCTTAGGGGACACATTAGAAGCTTCCATTCCACTATTATGTGTACAATTGTATACAATTTATGCTCAACGAAACAGTTGACCTTTCAACGTAAAAGAATACTTTTTTTTTTACATTATTCAGTTTTTTAAAGAAAGAACATGAAGCTTTAACAAAATAGTGAAATTTTTCAATACAAGATATGATTTGCAAAGAATAAGAATGATTTCAATACGAATGTTCAACGAAATAGTTTAAGTTTTTACTGAAAATGATAATTTTCAAGGAAGTAGTTCTACATTGAACCGAGTAGTTGAATTTTCATCCGAGAATATTAATTTTGTACGGATAAAGACCAATTATTTATCAAAATACATGATTTTCCAACTGAATATTTTAATTTTTAAGCGAAAAACAAACAAACAAAAGAGCTGAATTTTCAAGTCAGAGGCATGAATTTCCTACTAAGAAAAAAGCAATTTTAACAAAATAGATGAATTTGCTATTAAGAATAATAAACATTTCACGATATATGTGGAATAGTTGAATTTTCAGCTAAAAAATTAAATTTCGATAAAGGAACAGAATGTTTAGCATAATAATCAAATTTACAGCCAATGAGATGATTTTTCAAGTACATTTGTAAATCTTACAGTGGAACAGTCAATTTTTCAGTTAGAAGAAATAAAGTTCCAAATCAAAACAATGATTTTTCAACAAAACAGTAAAATTTTGAACCAAACAGATTCATTGTCAAGCAAAGTGAAGAACCCCCCATAAAAAATGACTTTTTAACCAAATTTTCTATAAATTAGAATATTTTTAAAGAATAAGAGATCAATTTATGCCCGGCGAAAAAGTTGACTTGTCAACGAAAAAGGATATTAAAAAAAATTTTTCCCTTTTTTAAAGATAAAAGATTAAGTTTTGACAAAACAGTGGAATTTTCAATACAAAATATTAATTTTTAAAGAATAAGAATTATTTTATATGGAACAATGCGGATTTTCAATGAAATAATTTAAGTTTCAACAAAAAATGATTAATTCACAAGAAAATAGTTCAATCCTTCAGCAAAGAGATGAATTGTAAACAGAAATGAATTATCTTTAGCCAAAAATTCATGTTTAACAGAATAGTACACCATTCGATTAAGTAGTTGTATTTGTGTCCGAGAAGATTGATTTTGCACCGAAAAAGACGAAGTTTTAGAAAAATACAAGATTGTTTAACAGAATATATTTACATTTTTCAACAAAAATCACAAATTTTAAACAAAAGAAATGAATTTTAAGCTAAGCTGTTGAATTTTTAAGCAAGAAGATTATTTATTTTTCACAATGAAAGATAAACTTTCAACAAAAGATATGAATTATAAATTATAATAATTATCATGTGGATTGCAAACGGCTTATGCTACGAAACAAGTGCAAGAAGCAGAAAAGTTTAATTTTTGCTTAGCGAGCTGAAAGTTCTGTTATAAATTTGTGTCGTTAATAAAGAATCAAATTGTTTACAAAGAAACTGACTGAGATTTCGAAAACCGAACCAAGATATTCGTAATCAGGGAACACTTGTATATCATTTCCATCATGATGTGTGAATGGAACATTTTCGAATGTAATAATGTAATGCTCGTAACAAATGCAGTCGCAAAACGATTTACAGTTCTTGTTTGGATAAAATCACGTAGAAGTGTACATAGAATACAGTCAAATTAGCTAAACGAAGGCCATTTGGTAGAATAAATTAGCAGCTGTTCCTATTTATTTCAACAAATACACGTGCTATAAGTTTTTTTTTACCAGGAAAAGATGCGCAGTTAAATTTTATATTTGAATACATGTTTGAAAAATTAAAAATTTGAAACCTTTTTGTACAAGCTCTCAGGTCCCACAAAATTCTATAACCGGTTTGTTGCAGACAGCCCCTGAGTGGTGCAAACATACAAAGTTTGTGCACAATGCGAATAAATCTGTTATTTTTCGGAGGAAATTGAGCGACACAGATTGATATCTTGCATGTTTGTATAATCTGCCTTTTAATACAGAGAGCTTGTTACACTGAGTCGGCGGGAATATTACCTGCATGAATTCGGAGGCAAATTTATTATAAGACATTATATTGCTTACAGTTTTATTTCACTGCCTGCATTCAATGATATTATCCACCCCCAACTACCTACACCCACCCAGCCTTTTGGGAATTCACCCACTCATTTGGGTAGGAACCCCTACTTTTCGCATACGGTGTATTCGCCCCTGACAACGGGTGGTAGTTTTTCCTTTCTCGGTTGTAGCGCACAAAGGAGAACCCGAAAAAAATAACTTCCTTACCTGCTCCCTGCTTCGCGAAATAGTGGAACACATTACTACAACGATGCTATCGACGACAATTTATTTCTTTTAATTTTTGCATGAAAAATAGAGTTTTTTCGAGAAATCGACCTTTACCAAGAGTCTCTATACTCTTTAGAGTCCGTATACAAAAACTCACACAAAATTGCGTCACCGTTTGGCCTGAATCCTATTTTTGCGATTAACACTCGATTTCCAGGGCCCTTGAGAGTTCGTGTGCAGTAGGCTGGAAGTATCAGTGTAAATTCGACTAAGCAGCGAAAATCGAGTGTCTCTTAATTCCCAAAACAGCTTTCTAAGCCAAGATGACTTTTCGAAGTAAAATTGCCTTATCTCTAGAAGCGGGACTCTGTAAAGATTGACCAAATATTTCTCTAGCTACTCGTCGGGACAAAGCGACTTCTTTCCAAAATTAAAAACAAAACCCCCAGGGGCAACGACCCTTCTGCAAAAAGCATCTTCTCCTGAGAAGGTGGAAATTAGTAAAGAAGCCGTAGAGCATAGTGCAGGATCTCAAAGTGGGGAACATCCTAGGAAGAGGCTGAGATGCTAGCTGTTCAATAATTTGGACGCAACAAGCAGCCAAATGGAAAATCGAAAGAGGCTCCATTCTGATATCAGAACACCGAATGAAATCAGGGAACAGAAGAAGGTGCGCCTAATACGTCCAAAGGCTCTTATAGCCAGGCCCTTCAAAGTCACCTAAGAGTGGCCATAGTTGCCAAGGGGTTCCTAATAAACAAATTCAATGTCGGGCAGGTTGAAACCTTGGGCGGGAGCTAAGAACAAAATGGTCGACAGCAAAGACATCCTAAGGCTAGTAAAGCTGCTGGCTTGGATTCCTGACTTATACGTGGAACCGACAGCAGTACTTGAGAGTATAGAAATCCAAAATCCGACCATGAAAACGGGAAGGGATCGGGATCCACCATATAAGACCAAGTTGGACATAGATGTCAGCAAAGTAAAGTGCAAATTGGGTCGACTGACTCAATATAAGAATGGAAATAGATCCAGAAAGTTGATACGCCATGTTACAAAAATGATCCATCATCGATACATCGATGCATTGAAACCAGCAATATTGGACGAGATTGTAGATTCCCAACGGGAGAGACTTGATGTTCTTACTGCTAGAATGCCTCGGTACAGGAAAATAGGGAAAGAAAACAACAAAATCGAACCTTTCAGGCAGACGGAAGAAGGTTCTATCGTGAACTGAGGAAAAAGCAAAATAACCAGCAAGACACCAAAGTCCCTCCAGTGGAAGATAAAACTAACTTTCGATCGGGTGTTTGGGAAAAAACAAACAAAAGCAATTTAGACGCTGCGTGGTTCGAGCTGGAGTGGACACGAGCTAGCAATAACCCTGAAATTAAGCTGACTAACATCACAGCTTTAGATGTTTCAGCGGTTTTGAAAAGAGCAAGTAACTGGAAAGCTTCAGGTCCGGAGATGATGCGCAACTTCTGGCACAATTATCTGACGAGTGTGCATCCTGCGTTGGCAAGGTGTTTTCAGTAGATCATTGAACACCCAGCTCTGATGTCACGCTTTACGCAATTTTCTTTTAAAGATTTAATTTACCCCCAACACACCCCTGAAGACACTAAAAAGTAATTTTGAAGTGTCTTTTCTGAATTTGATGAAAGTAAAATGAAAATTGAAGTGGAAAATTATATAAAAATTGTTATTATACAAATATGAAAATAGTGCCTTCAAAATAAACATTTTTCCCCTATTTACCGTTAATAATCCATAAAAAATTACATTTTCATTTTCGTTTTTACTTTTTCTTTCAATACACAGAAAAATGTAATGTTTTATTAAGTAAAGGTGTTAGTTGAAAATAACCAATGTCGTTTTGGTATACTCGTCCAAATTAAAAAAAAATATATCTAGCTGCGAGTTCTCACAGTTTAGTTTGACATTTTGACCCTTCTTCAACGGTCTTCATCAGAAAAACAATATAGTGACTACACATTTGACCTGGTTTACATATTAAAGAGGTTAGAGTTGTGAAGTATACAGTTTTTCAAATTATGTAATATATTTTTCGTGGTGAAGAGTTCAAACACATATTTTATGAGTAATTTAAATAGGTCTGAGTAACATAATATATTACATTTCGTTTGTAAAAAGAATTGCTTGTCTATTGTTAAAAATTT
>CAKNWW010335882.1:497-17843 GCA_932074435.1 Andricus kollari | reverse complement strand
GCAATATTCATTTGGAATGTTGCCAATGTTTCAATTAAATATTCCAGAAATATTTCTGCAACATTGCATGTTATGTGGGAAGTAAGAAAATCCCGTTAAAAGTGGCGAAATAGGATTTAGTGCTACCGAACATTATGTTTGTAAAAAAAATTTAAAGAATGGCGAAGTTCACATTCATTGGAGAAATGCGATTATCGTTCCCTTTTACAAGAGTAAAGGGTGATAAAGGTGTATTTGCAAGATAACGAAGGCAAAATATTAACCAAAATACTTGTTCTGCAAAAAAGTCTTCGTCCAGGTGCATACAGAGTTAAACTTTGGGATGTTCCGAAAGAGTATGGAGTCAATTGTTGGCTCAGTAAAGCAATATATGAAGGTAGTAACGTCAGAGTAAGGTTAAATGCAAAACTGAGTGATTGGTATGATATTACACCGAAAACACGATATTCTAATTTTAAGAATTTCCCACTGAGTTTAAGAATATTTTCAACTTAAATAGGCGCAAAGAATATATTCTTAATGTAGAATGGAAGCCCTCTTACCTTGAGAATATATATTCTTATCTACATATTATATAATATAATATAAAAATATATTATTTAACTCTATGCCTTTCTCTTCGCAGAAAACGTTTAAGTGAGAAAAGTTTGATGTCACATCTTTAATTGAAAAATAAATAAATTGTGAACATCAAAGCCAGAAGTAAGTATACTGTTAAATCGAGTAAGTCAAAAAATGTATAGGTAAGAAACTATTTTTTCAATTGAAAATTATAATGTGCTAACAACATTTTGACAGATTTTGATGAAATATGTAAGGGGCCATTCACAAAATACGTGATACATTTTTTCACCAACTTCTACCCCCGGCCCCCCTTGCGTGATGCTTTTTCCGTCGTTCTTATCATAGAGAATGATACTTTGATAGACCCCCACCCACCCCTGAACGTATCGCTCTAACATTTTCTGTAAAGTGAAGGAGATATATGTGCGCACGCGATTTATCCTTAGAATTTGTTGCATTTCTTCGAGCTTGTCACTTATTACACATTCGAAAGTATGGAGTTTGGCCTTTTTATACTACTTCGTGGGTAAAACAATCGAAAATGCAAACTGATCGAAACGTGGCACTAACCATTAAAAGAAATGATTGAATAGAGCAAGGCGCATTTTCCTTTGTGCTTTTCTTCTTTTCCCACTCATATTCTCATTTTAAGAATATTATTTTTCTCCCTTTGGTTAGAAGATACTCTTAAAGTAAGAATTTCGCTTACTTTATTAAGAATATTACTCAAATATGCATGTAATAATATGACACTCTTAATATTAGAATATCGTTTTTTCGGTGTACGCAAGGCTTTAGGCAAGGATGCGTTATGTCATCTTGGTTATCCAATATATACATGGACAAATGTCTAAGAATGGTTCTCTTTGACGAAGAAGGTGCAGATCTCAGAATGGTGAGTCAGAAATGAGTGGGTTCTCAAAGAATCTGGTGTAGAAAAAACATGGGTTGTCAAGAATGGAAGAAATTTGTTGAGACTGTTCGGTCATGTTAAGAGAATGGATGAAGGCCGTTTAACAAAGTAAGTGCATTTAAATGAAGTTAATGGTATAGTACGCAGATGTAAACAAAATAAAGAATGGTGGATATGTGTGAATGAGACTCTGAGGCGAAAAGATATAAAGATCCATAGAAACGCAAGAGCTTGCATAAAAAAATTTATATATGTTTGGCCATCTAGATATGCAGACAGACTATATTGCAGGATCAACTATAGGATATCCCTTGAAGAGGGCTAAAGCGACTATATCTAGAAGGTTAAAAGAAGAGGTTCAAATCGATCATCTCAGAGTGTCGACTTGGTCATCTCGAACGATCGACTCAAGCGTCATAGAGAGTCGAACCGATCATCACAGAGGGCGGAATTGATCATTATAAAGGTTCGAATCGCTCATCATAGAGCGTCGATTTGGTCATATCCGATAGTCGGCTTGATCTCCTCGGACAGCCGACCTGGCCATCTTAGGGGGTCAATTTGACCATCGTACATTTTCTATATTTGTTGTCCTTTTCCTACTTATTCCAGCCTATCTTATAAGACACTGGAAATGATAAAATTAAGTGGAACCTATAAAACCTGAAAATTGATATGAAATACATGAATTCTGAAAGCATTTTTCATTCTTTGTGGAGAGTGAGGTGTATGAGACATAAGTTGATATGCAAAAACAGTGCACATGGACCATATATATTTTTTGGAGCACATGAGGCTAAGCACACTGCACGGTGTCACACTGAATTGTAAGATTTCAAACATTGAAGTGAATCCAGAAACCAATAACCCACAATTCGTTACTTTCTGCATCATCAATGAATGCTGAAATTTTTCGCACGTCTTCAGTTTGAAACGACACGGTGACAACAAATTGATTGCTGAACGTCCAGTTACGCCTTTATCCTAAATTCCTTGGAGGTATCAAATTTGACGTAGAAAAATCAAAAGAATACGCCTAATTCACTTTCCATCATGTTCGTATGTACTTCACTCTCCACGAATGTTCGAAATATCGAAAAGCAGTTTAAACTGATGAAATACATGTTTAAGTTCAATAAACAGCAAATATGAGGCTGGAAGGGTCAATGACATTCACTCACTCCGAAAATGCTCTAGAGTCTAGACACTCTAGACCAGGCCTGCCCAGATTGGGGAAAAAGACTCATTTGCCAGATAGGATTTTAACACCACCATCAACCTCTACTCATTCAACTTCATGAGAGCGACCCCCCCCCCCAGCCTCTGGATCCGCGACGAGGGAAGTGGTGGTGGAACTCGAACATGTGGAACATGGTGCTGCCATTCCCAACTCTCACTTCATACATCGCGTCGACAAATGGATTGGTTAAGGTTGGCGCGCTTATTTGAAATGATTAAATGTGAAAATTAATTGTGTACAACAAATAATAAGAGTAAAGTTATTAAAAATAATTCTTTGCTCACAAGGAAGACTTGTAAAGTGAAATTTAAATTATTTATTAGATTTTATCCTGAAAAATAAATGATTGATCTAAATTTTAAAGAAAGGAATATCTTTTTCAACCTAAATAAGAATGTACAATTATTCCTAATATTATTATGCACTTCACATTTATTATTTTTTGTGGACATTTGACTTACACATTCAATCATTTTAAATGAACACGCCAACGGTCACTAATTAGCTCGGCCCTCCGCGGTGGATCATTTGCTCTTCCATTGATGGTCGAAATGAGTGAAAACAAGATGATCGAATTGACCATCCCGAAAGGATACCTTGCTTATCCCTTATAGTGAGTCTGGCCTTATTGTAACAGTCAGACTGGTCATAAAATGACAGCCTCTCCGACTATGTCAAAAGAATTCTGGATGGCTCTTTAGACCATCTAGAAGAACGGACGGCTCTCTAAACTTTGACCCTTTAACTTTGACCATCCATTTTTCTCCGTGTGGGTGTAAAGGAAGCAAAAGGTTTATTACAGGATAGGGATGTGTGGAGAGATATTGTATATAGGAAATTTGTGACGCAGAGTGTCAGCGAGGTGACAGACTCCTGAAGAAGTAAAGAATATGTATTTTAATCTTCCTAGACTTCCAGAGGCGACTAATATCACCTACAACGTTTGCGGCCACTGCGTAACGACTATAGCGATAAAAGACGAAGTTTAAACTACACCATGCTCCAAATTTTATACCTATGACAACATCATCCTGAAATATTTCAAGCATTGTATTAAATTAATTCATAACATCCTTATCTCATGAAGCACTTGACTTAGTCCATGGCTGATGATAAAAAACGGGGTTCACCTGAGAAAAAGTGAAACATAAAAAAAGGTGTTAAGAAGCATCCACAGGTGACTGAGTCTGGGATCCAAGGGCACTTGAGTGTCCATTTTAGGTCCGTAAGAATTGATGATTGATTCTTGTGCAGAATTTTCTCCTGATTCCGAATATATCCGGTGCACATTGCAAATTCCCGGTCGTTTTGTTGTTATTTGACATTTTCTGTGTTTAAATAAAAAAAATCATATCTCGGAAAGTTATGCAATTTTTGAAAATATTTTTTCATAATCATTTTAAGAAGCGTCATATGCACAGATTTTATTGACGGTGTATGTTGATGCAATTGATATTTTTCGAGAAAAACAATAAAATAGCGTTTTAATGAAAAACCAGACGAAGACAAATTTGAAATATTTTCAATTAGACTATTAGTTTAATTGCTACAAAATACGAAATAAATACAGACTTTTCACGCCTGTGTGTACGAGTGTTAGTAAGAGCATCGAATCGTCGCAGCGGGGGGCTGGGAAGCTGCCGGTTTGAAAATAGTAAAATAGTAAAAATGAAAAAAAGAGACGAAGTTTTAAATACCTAATAGCCTATCATTGAAAACTGCATACCTTCTCTTACTGAATAGGCTCGCTGGTAGCATTGTGTCTACTTATTATGCAGCGGATTGAAACTTAGAGTCGGATATTTTGGATTTTAATTCCAAAACTAAGTACGTTACGTGAATAAACATTTGGTTCTTTATTTATGTTTAAAGGTGCATATGCTCTCAGTAAATACTTGAAGAAAAATGTGCATTGAATATGATTTATATAGAAAATGTGGAGAATATTTTAAATATCTATTTTATTTCCAAAAAATGTGTCAACAAAAAAAAGAGATTGTTTACACAATGATTTTTTCGAATGTGAAGTTATTATTCGGTCTGTGGGGAAGGTAACTATATTAGCAATGACGACACGAGGGAAATACGATATAAATATTCTGGTTTATTTAATAATTACAAAAATGAGAACTTTGCGGACATAGAATCGGAGAGCGTAATTTGTAGTGTTCACGGCGACAGCTAGGCAATTACTGAATTTCGGAAAGTGTTCAGGTAACGGGGTGGATGAGCACGGCCATGAGTCATGGCTCACAATCGCCAAGAAAACCCTATACTTGAATAGTGAGTATTGCAGTTTGAAAGAAAGTAAATTGAAAGAGAAAACTTGAGTTGAAATATAAATTGTCAACTAAGAATTAGGTTTGAATCAAATAAGATATAATTTGCGAATAATTGAATGTAGTTCCCACATCACCCCCCTGCTAGTGATGGAGTCACGAAAAAGAAACTTGTATGCGATCGGGAAAATGAACTCTTCTGCCCGATCGTGTAGTTTTGTTCTCCTGGATCGGGTGCTCAACTTCTGGTTGCTTCTCTGGTTCCGTGGTACTGTCCGAAATTCTGTTTTTCGGTAGAGGTTGAAGATCTTCCGCGATGATATAGGCCGACTTGAGACGGTCAATTGACATAGTAGTGTCTCCTTCTCGAAGTCGAACCGTGAATGTTTTCGGGGACCGGTTAATCAACAGGAAAGGACATTCGTAAGGCGGTTGTAGTGCACCTTTTACGGGTCCATGCCTTATTAAAACGTGTGAACATGTTTAGAGGTCCTTAAAAACAAAAGTTTTTTTACGCAGTAATACGTTCCGTTTGTCGGTCTGAGGGTAGAAAAGTGCTTCCTCAGATCGTTCACGTAGTCTGATGCGTTGTCGGTTGCTGCTTGCGGGGAGAGAAATTCTCCGGGTAGTCAGATAGTTTCGCCGTAAACTAATTCAGCCGACGTTGTTTGGAGGTCCTCTTTCCAGGCAGATCTGATTCCTAAGAGGATAATGGGTAAGACATCCATCCACTTTTCCGTTTCGTGACACATTATTGATGCTTTTAGTTGTCGATGCAAACGCTCGACGAGGCCGTTTGCTGAAGGGTGGTATGCTGTGGTTCTTAAATGCTTAGTTCCGGTTAATTTATTTAGTTCACTAAAAAGTTGTGACTCGAACTGTCTTCCTTGGTCTGTTGTAACTCGCAGGGGATCTCCAAATCTCGCGATCCATCCTGTGAAAAAAGTTCGAGCGATGGTCTTGGCTTCTATGTTCTCCACAGGGAAAGCTTCTGACCAACGGGTGTACATATCAATGCTTGTGAAAACGTAGGAATATCCGTGTGAATACGGGAGTTTGCCCACGATGTCGAGCGAACCTTCGTGTTCGAACCTGGATGATGGTGGTTGAAATTTTCCTGTCGGGGATGCAACATGTCGCGTTTTTTTGCACGCTGGCATTGCATGCAAGCTCGCGCCCAGGCTCGATAGTCCTTTTTAATCGAGCGCCACACGAATCGCTGTGTGACGAGCTTGATGGTTGCTCGAATTCCAGAGTGTGCGAGATTGTGCACAGAATTGAACGCTGTTTTACGGAAACGTGCGGTTATAAAAGGTCGAGCTGATTCTGTGGCGACGTCGCAGTACACGGCAACGTTGGTTCCTGGAATTTTGATTTTCTTCATTTGGAGAACAGTATCTCCTTCTAAGATGTTTCCAAGTTCATCGTCCTCGGCCTGTGAATTAGCGAGGGCTTTGTAATCGATGCTCGCCGATATTTCCTCGATTCTAGACAACGCATCAGCGACAACGTTTTCGAGACCTTTAATATACTGGATATCCGTAGTATATTGAGCGATAAAGTCCAGGTACCGAAATTGTCGGGGGGTGCATTTTTCAGGCTTTTGTTTAAGTGCAAATGTTAGCGGTTTGTGGTCTGTGTAGATAGTAAATTCACGACCTTCGACCATGTGCTTAAAATGCTTGACAGCCATGTAAGCTGCCAAAAGCTCTCTGTCGTACGCTCCGTACTTTTGCTGTGCTGTACTGAGCTTTTTCGAGAAAAATGCCAAAGGTTGCCAGCCTTTTCCTACTCGCTGTTGAAGAACTGCCCCCACGGCAAAGTCCGAAGCATCACTTACTATTGCGAGTGTTGCGTTCGGGACTGGAATACCTAGCAAAGCTGCTCGTCCTAGAGCTTCTTTGCAAGCTTTAAAAGCTCATGCTGCTTCTTCGTTCCAGTTGACGAGAGTTGAGCCTTTAACGTTACTTTTCAATAGGTTGTTGAGAGCTGCTTGAATTCTGGCTGCGTTGAAGATGAATCTTCTATAAAAATTCATTGATCCCAAAAATCCTCGGAGTTGTTTGTCCGTTTTGGGTTGAGGAAATTTTTTAAGCGCGGAAATTTTATCCGGTAACGGTTCGATTCCAAGGCTGAAAATTTTGTGGCCGATAAAATTGACCTCTGCGACATCGTAGGTGTATTTTGCGGAGTTTATTAAAATTCCGTGTTCTTGAAAACGGCGAAAGATCTCTTCCAGGTGCTCGAGGTGTTCCTCTTCCGTGTCGGACGCCACAAGAAAATCGTCGATATAAACGAAACAGTACTCGAGGCCGCGTACGATTTCATCAATAAAGCGCTGGAATGTTTGACCCGCGTTCCGCAATACGTATAGTATGAATGGGAATTCGAATAGGCCGAATGGTTTAATGAACGCCATTTTCGCGATGTCTTCGGGTGCAACTGGAATCTGGTTGCACGCACGCACGAGATCAATTTTTGAGAAAATTTTCTTATCGTGTAGATAATTTGCGAAATCTTCGATATGAGGCACCGGATATCGATCCGGTATTGTTCGTGCATTAATCCGCGATAGTCGCCGCAAGGTCGCTTCTCGCCTGATGACTTTGGGGCCATGTGCAGAGGTGAGGCCCAACTGCTTCCGGATGATCGAGCTGATCCGATGCGCAGCATCCCGTCAAACACTTTTTTGGCTGCTTTATATTTGTGGCCATCCAGTCGCCGAGCTCTGTTCGCTACTGGTGGACCGGGTGTGGTTCAAATGTGGTGAAAAACTTTATGTTTTCGGTCGACAGTTGATCCTTTTGGTCGCTTTATTTCCGGAAAGCGAGATAGGAGGTCATAAAAATCGTGATTCTCTCGCGATTTCTTTTATGCATTTAATGCTTTCCTGAGGACCTTTGACGATGCGACCCTCGGATGTCAGTAGCGTTTCGCCGTCGATGAGTCGAGCATTACCTACGTCCACCCACAGTCCGAAATGTGCTAGGAAATCGGCACCGATTATAGGTGTCTTGACGTCCACTATCACGAAACGCCAAGTGAAATTGCGACGTAGTTTGAAGTCAGGGGTTAGCGTCATTGAACCATACGTGGAAACGATAGATCCGTTAGCGGCATATAGTTCATAAGATGTTTTGCGTAATAATCTGTGCACTCGCGATCGCGGGTACACGCACAAATCTGCACCATTGTCGATAAGAAATTGTTCTCGTGTATCGCGATCTGTCATGAAAATGCGGCGCGAAAATATACAAGGATAGCCAACCGCCTCTAGCGAGTGCCCTTGTCGTTTCCCTGCTTGAAAGTGCACGGTGTATTGTACTTTTGTGCCTTGTTTCCGAAACGCGCGTCATACCAACACATCTCATTGTCTTGATCCGTTTGCTGCCTTGAACGCACTGGACGCAATAAATAAGATCTCTTTCAACAGTGAAACAGCGCCTTGAACGGCAAGTAAAATGGATTCAGGAAAATTCCACCTTTTCTACTCATCCTTCCCGTCTGTTCAATAACACGTCACGTGCCATTGAAAATCCGCCTAGTCAAGAAGAGATTTAAGTCTCCTGGGAGAAAGCGTATGGAGATACTTGTCAGCTAAATGAAGACGCTTCAGATATATCACTCTTCCGTAACTTTTGCGAAAGACAAAGGTTGCAGGCTCCAGAGGAAGTGTCCACTAATTACTGTTGAAGAAGTGAAGAAAGTTATCGTTAGAACTAAGAGCTTTTCAGCGCCAGGGCCAGATAAAATCAACAACTTTTGGTGGAAGAAGTTCACTTCTACGCACCAACATCTAGCTCGTATATTTGCTACTTTCTTAAACGGAGAGCAACCCATTCCGCAGAGGCTAGTGGAAGGACGCACAGTATTGATTTTTAAGACCGGAGATTTGTCAAGTCCACAGAACTACAGGCCCATAGCTTGTTTAAACACCAGCTACAAGCTATTCACTGGCATCCTCAAAGAGAGGATATCAACATCTATCGAGCCGGCATGGAGTGCAATAATTGAACAACGTGGATGCAAGAGAGGGCTGGCAGGTTGCAGGGAGAACCTGTTAATAGAAAGGTGTATTACCCAAGACTCAATCAGGTATCGACGCAATCTGTCCATGTCTTGGATTGACTACCGTAAGACATTCGATAACACAAACCATGCGCTACTTATTAAGCTCCTTGAGTGCCTGGAGGTGCATTGAAGAATAGTGAGATGCATACAAGAGCTTATGCTCTTGTAACGGGCAAGATTTGTCATAACATCTGACAAAAGAAAAGCGACTACCACATATATCACAAATAAGAGAGGGGTCTTCCAAGGAGACTCCCTAAGTCCGATACTTTTCTGCATCTTCCTCTTGCCTCTATCTATTGTCCTCCGAGGCAAAAGCTCTGGATACCTATGTGGCCCGCCAAACAGAAGAGAAAATAAGGTCAATCACCTTTTATACATGGACAACCTTAAACTCTTTGCTTCTTCGAAAGAGGATCTTATCATCCTTGTGGAAGCGGTGAATAGGTCCACTGAAGCCATTGGCATGAGCTTTGGACTGGACAAGTGTGCCTGCGTCCACTACACCAAGGACGACTAGAAACTACACCATCGAGTGACGATCGGAATATTCAACTCATAGGCGGAAATACCATTCAACATCTTGGTAATGGAGAAACATATACCTATCTTGGAATACCGCAAGCGGAAACCCAAGATGTGCGTGTGTTAAAAGCGGCCCTTGTAAAAAGGTATCGCCAAATTCTCAGAAAAATTTGGGCTTCCGAATTATCTGGAAAGAATAAGATCCAGGCGACCAATATGCTGGTCGTTCCTATACTGCTCTACACATTTGGCGCAGTAAAATGGAACGTCGATGAGTTGAGGCAACTTGACCGAAGCACACGCAAGATGATGACAATCCATCGAAATCATCATCCTAGATCTTCCGTACCTTGAATATACCTACCTCGAGATAAAGGGGGTAGAGGCTTGTTAAGCTTGGAGTGTCTTCATCGAAGAACGGTTCTGGTTACAGCCTGCTCAGTTCTAAATAGTGCAGATTTTCTTATTCGACTCGTACATCAACATGAAGCCAACAATGTTGCGGCGTTTCTATACCATGCCGCAGATAGGGCCGCAGAGGAGCTTGGACTTCCATTTGATTCCAGCGACACTACACATGGCTTAGCATCACTAACACCTTGGGTGCTAAAAAGTCGTGTACAGGAAACAGAACATACGTTTCTACTAAGAGAACATGTTGACAAGCCCCTTCATGGTCAATTCTACGGCATCATACGTAGAGAAGAGCTCTCGCTGGGTCTGTCCAACATGTTTCTCAAGTCTGCTGGATTGAGATCGGAGACTGAAGGATTTATTTTTGCCTGTCAAGACGGCGTTATAGACACCTTAGTTTACTGCGATCACATAATGAATATACCTGTAGGCGATACTAACTGCCGAGCGTGTAAGCAAGAGCCAGAAACACTTGAGCATGTTCTCAGTGGATGCTCAAAGTATGCACGTTACGGGTACATCGAGAGACACAATGCGGCTCTAAAAGTGTTATATTACCATCTTAGGCATTTCTATGGTGTTGATCTATTGCCCGTCTTGCCATACGCCCAGGGAGAACTCGAGTCCGTTGTGGAGAATGATGAGTGTAAGATCTACTGGAATTTCTCATTCTCCACCACTCAACGTATCTGGAGACCAAGATCATTTACGTGATTGAATTCTCGGCACCAGCCGATGGTAATATCACGGCAAAGGAGGAAGAAAAACGGGCGAAATATCAATCACTTCTTTTCGAGCCGAGCAGGCTGTACCAAGGCTACAAAGTCCATCTTGTAGTTCTCATAATCGGCTGTCTTGGAGGTATGAAAGCTTCATTTCTTAGCCAACTCAACAAGATTCCGGCTTGCCAGCGTCAGGCTCATTCCATCGCAAACCGGATGCAAAAGGCTATTCTTCTGGGATCACTTCATCTGGTCCGTCAACACTTTTCCTCATTAAATTCCATAAAGATTGGTAGCTCTAAAAAAAAAGTATCCAGAGGTGAAACCTTCATCTCTAACTGTCCCGTCTGCCGCGTAAGGTCAACCGCGGCTAGAGACCTGACTCCAAGGAACAATGTTGAACGATGTTCTTTCGCGTAAATTTCCTGCTCTTGCTTACCTTCTAGGACAGAAGGAGCAGAAGTGGATGACGTAAATATTCCAGTTACGTCGGGATTGCTTGCTTTAAGGAACCATGATTGTAACTTCCGGAGCCTACAACTTCTCTACATAATAGATTGCGTGAAGAAGTATGTTCCAATTGAAGAGCGGAGAAAAAGTTGAAAATTTTAGAAAAATACTGCAGTATTCTAACATTTTCCTGATAAATGTTTTGAGCAATTATTTGTATTACATTTAATTGATTATTGCTTCGTTCTAACTGTTAAGTTGAAAATTAGTTGAAACATTCGCCAATAGGCCGCCCCTTTTTAACTCCGGTCGGAAAGAAAATGGCCAAAAACAATACGAAATTGATAAAACAATGTATTTATACATCTAATTATCAGTAGTAGCATTTAAAGTATAAATAAAATTATATTAGAAAATCCGCACAAAAATAAGAATTACAGCCAAAATCTCGGAAAACCCAATATTGCACATATGTGTTTTCATGGAACCGTATACAACATACTTATGGGGGTAATGTTTAAAAACTAATTGTTAATTCGTATTCTATGGCTAATTGCGAAGAGAAACTCACTTCGCCTGATACGGACGATTCTGAACAAAATTTACGTGAATAAAATTGACGAAAGCATCTTGTTTTCTAATGAGAGATACGTGTTAAACCTGATGAGTCTTGCACAAACTCGAAATATAATAGCTGTTTTTTTCTGCAACGCCTTCATTTCTTTGTGGCTTCGAAGAAATTTCGGGGAATGTCCCCCAACTTTCAAAATTGTATATGTATATGCTGGAAATAATTTTTATTATTTTCAGTACTTTTATCACAATATTTACAAAATGTACCATTTATGATTTTCTTTGAATATCTTTACACTTTAGGAAAATTTTTACACCCTCTGGATATAAAGTTTATTATCTTCCTCTCCATCTTTTCAAGAATTTCGGACCAAAAAGTGGTTAACTCCACCATTCCAAATTTCTCCTTTTTCTGAAAATTCTGTATTTGACAATCGTCTGACAAGAAACGTCGGTCCGGTGCAAGTTCGGTTTCATTTGTTTTCTTGAAATGCAAAGTGGTTCGAAATGGAACACAGTAGTCATGAAGGAGTAGTAAGGAGTGATATCTCCCATGGGTGAAGGTAGACGAGAGTGGAACTGGAAATATCCGAAAGTTACTATCTGCGTCTCTTATTAGTGCAGTATGGCGCGCAGCCCTGATTTCAGTATTTCATGGCTGCGCGTGTGACTGCACTATTGACGTTCTCTCTCCTAATTTTTGGAGGGTTTCCAGACCACTTCTTTTTTACGGACATACTACTCCTTACTATTCCTTCATGACAGTGGTTTATCATTAAAAAGTTTCATATTGTACAATTATCAGATGTGTATAATCTGTCAGAGGATACAACACGATGAACTTAAGTCGACAGAGAATGGCCGTGAAAGAGTGAAATGGGCAGATTCAGTGTGAGAAGATAAAGTGTCACATCGACTATCCTTATTACCAGAAAATACGGAATTTTGTTATCATGGGGAAACGTGCTACAAAAATTATACGAATAAGTGGAAGATGGCGCAATGTAGTGTTAAGCGAAGACGTTCAGAATCGACAGGAGAAGGCGAGACAATGGATATGGATAATTCCGAAGACTTTGGTGTTAATCATAGAGATTCTGTGAATAGTACAAAATCGATTTCTACTGGCAGTGAATCAATGAATACAAGTGGTGAGAGTAATTCAAATGCTTCGATTTGCGCAGAATCCTTTAATCAAGGTGGAAACGGAGATAAAAGAGAAGGGATCTTAAAGAATTTGTGCATTTTGTGTTCTAGTTTCAAAACTAAAGGTCAAAAAGTACCCCGTAAAATGTTAACTAAAGAGAGAGCAGAAACCTTTATCAGAATCTATAAGTATTTTAACAACAATTTTTTAAAAGAAGCAAGACTCTTAGAACATTTTTTAGTCGTTCTTGAAGGAGATACATATTTCCACCAAAATTGTCTCCGCTCTTTAGAACGAAAATATGACCGTGCAACTTCTGAAGATAGCAACGGTGAACAATTTTCTCGAAAAAAGGCTATTCTGGATGTTCTGGATAAAATACATTCTGAGTTTGAAGCTGGTGTTGCATTTTCATTAACTGATATTAACAGTGATGTGAAGAAAACATTCAAATTTTCGGAGTCTGTTAGAAACAGAGACGTTGAAAGAATTCTAAAAGAGAAGTACGGATCAGGTGTAAAATTCTCATTGTCCTCGGATCGAAACAAACCTACTATGTTCTTTAGTTCTAAAGTGTCAGTGGAAGACATTTTTCATACTTTGCGAATGAAGGAAGAGATTTCTAAATCCGGGAAGAAATGAAAGATTGCGGGCGGAATATTCGACGGGTTCTTTTGCATTCCGTGGATTTTGGCTTCGATGACTAATTTTACGATACTCACGATTTAGAAGCTGCCTGGGATAACACAAAGCTTTCATCTGAACTAAGACCATTTTTTGCAGGCTTTTGGAAAGAAAAAACATAAGTAAGCACATTTTGAAACTAAAACGCGACAAATAAATTATGCCACACTGACTTGCCTATTCAATAGAAAGTTTCAATTCATAATTGTAGGATGTGAGAATTCATTTTTGATTTTTACAGTTGTGGCAAAAACTAATTTTATATATTTTTCATTTTTTTCAAGGTGAATTATCATTATATTGATATATTTGTGAAATTCATGCGGACGAAAGGAGGTTATGCAATCTCTTTCTTATTTCAGCGGTCAAAATACATACTCCGTAAATAATTCTATACTTACCACTTTTATGATACTCTTATGATAATTCTTTTAATTATAATTTTTTTCACAGCGTGAAAAAAATTGCCGGTTGCAAAAAGAAAACAAACTCATAAACTGCTAAACATACTTTATTCTGTTTATTTTCAAAATTGGACTCACTCGATTTTTTTCTGTGCGTGAGAAGAGGACATGTTGCGCTTGCGCACTCACAGAAGAGTGATTACGACTTACAGGCCTGGCACTTACGGTGCCGTTGCTCCTAGCAGATTCGAAAAAGTTTGCCGTGACAGTTCGGTCTCCTTATTATTCCTTCGTGGTTGTGGAATATCATTTATCACGAAGTTCAAGACATTTCCAATTTCTACAGAGATTTGACGTTTTATAAAAATTACTTGAGTCAACTTAAAGTGCATCACGACAGCTCGCCACATTGTACAGCAAGAACCGCAAAAATGATACAGGAGATGTTCACGTACGTAAAAGGGAAGGTGAATCCTTTTCAAGCAGGTCCTCAAATATTGAGAAACATTGTCACAGAGCAAATAGTGCAACCACAATGTACAGTCGATGCTCTACTGCATATCTTCGAAAAGGGGTGTGAAACGTACGAAAAATTTCGCACCGAAATAATTTTAAATCGCACAGAGAGTATCCCGGCGACGATTCCTTGTGTTAATCTTCCGTCCTTTACATCTACCAAGCAGGCGGAGTCACCGGGGAAGAAGAAAAAATGCCAGCAGAAAACACAGCAGACACTCGATTTAGCGAGAGACCGTGGCTACCCCATAAAAAACTTGCTGTCTTTTGAATTAAGTGAAGAAGTTCCATTATTTGATGCAAGTGGGTTCTTAAAAAAAGGATGTAACAAATTTATGTTAACGAATGAGTTGGAAGAAAATTGCAGCGAAAAACATTTGCCCCGAATCAATGGACACTACATCCACGTGTGTGATTGTCGATGTTATCTTACTGTGTCGCAAATTCAACTGGAAGAACTTGACAACCTTCAAAGATTTTGCCAGAGCTTTCTGTAATGCAGTGACAGGAAATATGAATCACCAAGTAAGCAGAATCGAATTCATCTTCGATTCGTACCTGTACTTCTCTCCTAAAACAATCGAGAGAAATCGTCGCTAA
This sequence comes from Andricus kollari, assembly GCA_932074435.1. Taxonomy (NCBI): domain Eukaryota; kingdom Metazoa; phylum Arthropoda; class Insecta; order Hymenoptera; family Cynipidae; genus Andricus; species Andricus kollari. The sequence continues at coordinate 2,741 of CAKNWW010335882.1, read as the reverse complement.
AATTCAGAAAGTGTTGCCATTCATAACATCGATGAGGATGTGAAATTGCCTCCGTCACCAGAGAAGTTTCGGCCTTCAAGTGACAATAAAATAAACTTGCAATTATTTCTTCGCAATTATATCCAGAACAATAGCAGAAATCTATGGCCTAGTTGTTCGGAAATAATTTGTAGCGCAACGAATTTAACACAGTGCTCTTCATCTGAAAGAATTGCAAATCTGCATACTCTTCAACGCCCTGATTTTGAAGAAGCTGACATCCGAATTCTTCCGCACATTTGTCACGCAGCCGACGACGGATATGAAAATGTTATTCTACTGTGCTCTGATACTGACGTTGTGGTTCTAGTTCTTGCTCACTGGGAATTGTTCCAACAAAAAGGCTTGAAAGTATGTAAACTCTCTACATTTCAAGTTTTATTGACCGAATAACCGCTGGAAAATGAATTGAATTTTTTGTATTATGGTAAAATGGTAACATTTGAAGTAGATTGATCAATATCAGTATCTCGCCCAATTATTGGGTTCTTTTTTTAATTTCATCCCCAGATTCTACCGTAGGGTCAAACTTGGTGCAAAGAAGGCAATGGATTTTAAACAATTGTAAACAATAAAATATTTCTAAATAGTTCAAAAACTGATGAAAATGTAATAATGATCGAGAACGATGCTTTAGGTACATATTTCCACATTTTTACGATTTTGAGTCTTTCTTTTCACAAAGCTTCATTCTAAGGCGGAATCGAGGGCTAAAATGCAATAAATATCTGAAAAATTAAAAATAAGTCTATTGTTTACATGGTTCTTCACGGAGTACGTTTTTAATATATTCTCAAAAAGCAAGGGAGATCCAATTTTTATATTCACAGGGACAATACGAAATGGACTTTTAAAAAAATCAATTTCAAAATTTGTTTTAGAAAAATCGAAAAAGCTCTGGAATTAAACAAAAAAAATTATTCAAAACAGCTTCTTATTATGGATAAATAAAAGATCCATATTAATATCAATAAAATTACCAGCGTTATTAAAGTTAAATGAAGGACCCAGCCCAAATTTTCAATTTTAAATATTTGCTACGATTTTTCACTTTCTCAAAGTGGAATGACCTATATTACACAAATTAAAAAATGCTAGGCTGACCACCCTACAGTATAATAGGTAATGAGCCTACAGTAGATAAGCATTGATTAAAAGGTAAAATATGCCGAAAGTAATTATTTTTAATTTTAGTATCTTAACACGTGCAGTGCCTCAATTATCAATTAAATGTAAATAATTATATTACATGCATTAGTGTTTTAAATTAGTGATTATCTACTGTAGGCTAATTGTGTACTGTGGTGTGGGCTTCCCTACGTCATTTTCACTGATACTGTCGTATTTGTGCATTTGTTATAATAAATAATAACAACCATTTTTATTACAGAAATTGTGAATGAAATTAGGATCCGGGCAGATGACAAGATTTACACCAATGCACACTCTCGCCGCTGCTCACGAAATTGACGTACGTCGTGTATTACCTGCAGTCCATCATATTACTGGATCGGATTATACCAGCAAAGTTGGGACAAAATATGCTGAACTTGTTTCTAAACCCGAACATTATTTATCAAATTTTGGTTTAGGTGAGATACTATGAAATTGCGTCTCTTTTGGCCTTATATTATATTCATATACTTCATATTTTGACAATGTCCTATACTCTTTATAAAATATGAAATATCTATTTTTTCAGTTGCGGCGGAAGAAGAGATTGAAAATTGTCTTGTAGCTACAGAAGAGTACCTTGTGAAAGTTGTTCGATCTGTATCTAAAAACGTTGAAGGCAAAACCTTCGATCAATTACGGTTTGCTATGTACCATTTCAATAACACTGGGATTCATGACCTGTCCCCAACCAATTGCTTCTATTCGTTTGCACATACTAAGAGCGTTTTATAACACCAACGTCCAACTGAACTGCCTAAACTCACAAAGTAAACAGTTAAATCCATTCTTGTTCGGTTATTACGAACAAGATGGATGTCTATTTCCTACGAAAAATACCAAACTGTTTTCGCCAACTTCTGAGCTGATTTCAAGATGTACATGCAAACCCTCTACTCGTATAACGTGTGCATGTTATGCTGCAGGAATACCGTGTAGCTCATTTTTCCTTTGCAGCAATAATAATGTATGCAAAAGTTTTTTCACGCAAAGACAACACCAAATTGAAAAGAAAAGTTGAATGAAAGAACA
>CAKNWW010335865.1:0-10243 GCA_932074435.1 Andricus kollari | reverse complement strand
GTCTTCTTTTTTAAGTGAATTTTTGTAATAAGAATGTATTCATTTTTAGAAATTTATTTAGAAATACTTTTGAATAGGTTGGATTGTTTTCTTTTCCTAAAATGGAAAATTTAATGATCTCAATGGATTGGTTTTGGAATCAACCACAATAATATTCTGACAGAATGTTAGGAAGCTTCGCTTATTTTCTACAAATTTTAACATATTGTCCACTTTTCACTTATAGTGAGGTAATGCTTAATTTAATTTAGCAAACACAACTGTTTAAATAAAATATTATTTTTTATAACTGTGTTCTCTTAGATAATTGATAGAAATTCGCGTTTTTTTACTGAAAATTTTTACTTTGATTTTGCTTTTTATTTATGAACAAATAATAAATAAGCAATGATTAGAATTGTTTTGAACAATCTATTCCTTTCTTGTAAATACATTTTTTTTAAATAAAGTAGGTATCACTTTTGTTGAATTTAATTAATTGTTGAACTTCAGTGCTTACTGCCTAGCTCTAACTAAAAAGTTGAAAAAAGTAGAAAAATTCGTAAAAACCGAGACTTTATAACTCTATTATAAGATGAAACTGCTATGAAGAATGGGAAATTATTTATAAAAATTATTCAAACATCTAATCATCGTCAGAAAATAGTTTCCATCGTATTAGAAACAATTCGTCTTTAAAAACCCGCAAAAAATCATAATTAACGCCAAAATCTCAGGAAAAGTCATTTTTTACTTAAGGGGTTTCTTTGGGAACCTATAAAGAAGACTTATGGGGGTGATATTCAGGAAGGAATTTTCATTTAATATTCTATATATAATTTCAAAGAGAAATGTGCAGTTTCAACTTGATTTACATAATGTTTACGATTCTGAATTGAATGTACAAAAACGCAAAAGAAAAATGTTTCATTCTGGGCCAGAGATTATTAAAAGAAATGTAGTTTCTTAATCAAGCACGAGGGAATCAGTATCAACTTGAGTGTCCAAAAAAGTATGTATTCGTATTTAAGCATTTTCGCTCTATGATCAAAAATTGTTCAAACTTATCTAATTTGTATACCAGTGCAATTTTACTGATTTTATAAGCGAAAAGTGATTCATTAAATACTAGTAATTTATTTAAGACTGTATATAATAACTTAAACAAGTTATAAATATGGAAAATGTGAAAATAAAAATGTTTAATAAAAAGACGCAATGATGTTACAGTTTTATCTCAGTTGAATCAAAAAGAAGAAGGCCATGTTGACAAATCGTGGACGTGACCTAATCCAAATTAATTATACACAATTAGGATCTTCATGCGCTACTTTTTAGCAAACTTTTTAAAAATAATTTGCCGTAAATAAGGACGAACTTGAGAACTTGAAGAGTTTTTTTTTTATTTTACAGTTTTTTTGCTAAGCAGTAGATACTGTATTCCTTTTTCGAATCAAAATTGTTAAAATTAACAAATTACTGGTGAAATTTGACATATTTGATTAAGAAAAAGTGAACCGGACATTATTTCCTAATTCCATCTTTCTCGGAAAAATAGGTGTTTGAAGAAAATCTCGAAAGAATTGTTGTCGCTTTTCCGGAATGCCGATTGGGTAATTACAAAAACTCGAAGGAAAGAATATTGCCAAATTCACACACATAATGAAGGATTTCAGATTGAGATGATGGGGAGCGAGACAAAGACTGTCACATTTGGTTATTTAACCAAAGTCAAACATATTCCGTAGAATTAAAACTTGAATTTGACATCAGCTAAAGTAACTGTATTGTCAAATATAAATCAAAAGTCGTATTTTTCAATAGTTACATTGCATTATTTAAACAGAAATGATTATTGTTACGAACCAAAACTCACTCAATAAGATCAATTTTGAACAGAAAATAGAAGAATTACATTTTCCGTTAAAATAATTGATTTCAAACCATAAAGAATAGAATTTTCAATAAAATAGTTGAATTTTCAACCAAATTCATGAATTTTCGATGATAAAAAAACAAATTCTTATCAAAAAGTGTAATAATCGATATTTTCACAAAAAAATATTTTAATTTTGAATCAAAAACAGTTGCATTAAACCTAAGAATATGAATTTTAAACAACTTATTTGAATTAATAACGAAAACATACCAATTCTCAAACGACAAAAAAAGGAATTTTTGTCAAAAAGTTGAATTTATCGCCCTAAAAAAATGATGAAATTTTAAACACCAAAACTAACTCACAAAGATCAAATTTTTAATTTTTAAAGGAATTTTTCACATAAAGGATAATTTTGAAGCAGCGAATTACACACCAAATTGATGGTTCACGCACCAAAAAGTACAATGTTTTAATACAATACAAAAAATTATTAAAATAAAAAAATGTTTTAAAATTTTATATTTGAGATTTTTAAAAAATTTTTAAAGTTTCAAATCATTTTTTATGTACACGGCTTCGCATGAATACCCTCTCACGACGCAGGATAAATGATTGCGCAACATTAAACATTTTTATGCAAATTTTGGAGAAAAAAAAACCTATAAAATTTCGGCGCGTACAGATTTTCATAGAAAAACACAATAAATGATCTCGACTCGAGAAAAGTCCAGTTGTCAAACCATTTCGACCGCGCGTTGAAAAATATCCAAATTCTGATTTTTTTATGAAAGTTGTTTAAATAATTAATCATTCTTTTACATTGACAAAGCAGCATAGAATAGAGTCATCAGAAATACATTTTTAGTTGATCTTCGTAAACAAATTGTGTCTATTCCTTGGAAAATACCCAAACCCTGAATATTTTTATGAAAATTGTTTAACTAAATGATAATTATTTCTAATTTGCAAAGTACTTTAGGGAAGTCTTTTTGGAAATACGTACTTTCTTGCTTTCGTAAGCAAATTGAGCCTATTAGTTTTAAAACAGGTAAACTCTCAATTTGTGTATAAAAACTGTTTTGCTGATTAATAATACTTGAGAATTTACAAATTATCACTTAAAAAAGGCAGTGGAAAGCTATTCTTATTTAATTCTGTGAGAAAATGTAGCCTATTCGTTGACAAATAGCTAAACTCTAAATTTATTTATGAATATTGTTTAAATAATTAATAATTATTGTATATTTGCAAAGTATAATAGCAAATAGTATTTGTAATTACATTCCTTCTTGATACCCTGAACTAATTTATCCTATTAGTTGAAAAAAGGCCAAGCTCATAATGTATTTATGAAAAGTGTTTAGATAATTAATAATTCTTTTTTATAAAAATTGTTTAAATTATTAATTCTTGTAAATTTACAAAGCAACATAGAAAATAGTCATCAGAAATCAATTCAAATGTTTCAATATTACATCACAGTAAAAATTTGGGGAAAAATATATAGCATGTGAAAAATTACTTCTGAAAATGTTAAGACATGAATCAAAGGAATCGTATATATCGAAGTATAAATGCATATACTTCTCCTGAGCTACTTATGAAAACAAACTACGCAAGTTCAAATAAAGACAGTTGGCCCATCGTCGATGAGATCGCCTTAAGGTTACTCAACTGAGTAACGGTAACGACGAATAACAACTTTCAAAGATAGGATTGTTGCATTGTGAGGCAAAGAAACAAAACACATGAATTTTTAACCAGATTTTGAATTTTAGAAGAAATTTCCAACCTAATAATTAAATTTTGAACCAAAGAAATGAATTTCCAAACAAAAAGGAGAATTATTCATCAAGAAGATTTATATTTTACCACACGGGACAAAGTTTCAACAAAATAGTTTAGGCTTTAAACCAGATATACGAATTTTCAACTAAAATTATTAATCTTCAACCAAAGAACGGAATTTTTAACGAAGTAGATCAACTTCCAACTAAGTAGTTACATTTTCAACCCGAAAAAAAAACATTTTTCAAAAAGTAGCTGAACCCTCTACAAAAATTTTTATACAAAAAAAAAAGACTTTCACAACCAGAATAGTTCAATTTACAGTACATATAATATAAGTATAAAAAACGAATATAAAACGATGTAAAAACTAAAAAGTCAAATTTTGATTCAAGAAAGAAAAAAATGTCCACTAAATTGTTGGAGTTCGGTCACGTTTATTGCGTTCATTTAAACCAATACGCACAATATTATCAAATATTGGGAACAAAAGTTATACATCTAATCGAGTTACACATATTTTTTCGGTAACATTTTTATATACAAGTAATAGTTTTCGCAAAAATTAGTGGTACATCGATTATCATGGAAAAAGCCCCTTAAAAATCAAGGATTTTTGCGTTTAGATTAGTCAATATGCAAATTTTCGCAAAATCCTTGAAACAAAAGTTGTGAACCTTATCGAGATACACATTTTTTGTTGCAAGCATTTTTTCATACGAGTGATAGTTTTCGAGAAAATTATCGATACATCTTATAAAATTTAACAAATTTTAGTGCAATAAGCGACAGGTCTTTCTCCACCATCCGCGCTCCTAGTACTAACAGGTGTGTCTTTCATGCGTGCATTCATTATTTTCGAAGGTTTCTTCTCTCGAGTTCTAACCCAGATGAATGATACATACAATATTTTCAGTCTGAGTATGTATGTATGTATGTATATCATTAAGCTATTTCCCTTTCGGCGAGCCTTTAGGGGTAAGCGTGACACTACCTGATTCGGGTAGTGTTTTTAGGTGGATAGTTTCTTGTAGTAAATAACTACAAGTGTGGGCTCACCACACCCACGACCACGACGTATGATTCTTCAAAAAAGAGAAAAAACACTTCAGTGGTTGATACAAATTGAACTCATTCCAACTGAACGATTTTGCTCAAAACACAAGAAAAAAATGACTCTTTTAGAGTCTGAAATGACTTGCGGTCAGTTCTTGTTTTATAAAGCAGGTAAGTAGCGTCACACAGATACCGTTGCGGAAAATACATGGTTTGAGAGGTGTCACATTTCCGCAGCGGCATGTATGCTTATTTCTTATTGTTTCGCTGTAGGCTTCAATTTCGAACAAACCATCCGGGAAAGTAGCATTGTCGAAGGTCAGTCGATTTCGCGAGAAGCTGTTGCAGACCGCTTCTCTTTTTGTCGGGAGATCTGCATGGTTGCTCTTGACAGTCACTTCGAAGAGGAAGGTCGCATTGGAGGTGTCGGAGAAGTAGTTGAAATAGATGAGTGCAAAATCGGCCGTCGAAAAAATGAGAAAGGACGGATAGTTGAAGGATCATGGATCCTCGGAATGATTCACAGAGGTCATCCTTACAACTATAGGTTGGAAATCTGTCCCGATAACAAGAGAGATCAGGCTACTCTAATCAGATTAATAAAAAAGCATGTAGCAGAAGGGACAGAGATTCACACCGATTGTTGGAAGGGCTATGTCAATCCCGAAGATCATGGATTTGTTCACCAAAGTGTTAATCATTCCGAGGAGTTTGTGAATAGCGATACCGGAGCACACACTCAAAACATCGAGTCATTTTGGCGGTGGATGCGACGATCCGTCTCACGAGGAGGAGTGCACAAGAGCAAACTTTCAGATGATCTCTGCGAATTTTTGTGGCGGCGACGGCTCAAGAAAATAGATGCTGATCCATTTAAAGAACTAATCGCTAATATTAAAGTATACTACCCTGGCCACTGATTATAATCAGCTTTCTCGATTGATGTAAATGCAAATATATTTCGCAATAATCAAATTTTTAAAAATCAAAAAAAGAAATTAATTAAAAATTTGACAAAATATAAAAAAAATGTTCTTCAAAATACTCCAACCTTCCCTCGGTGAAGAACGTGAGTAGGAACCAAGCTGAAACCAATGGAGATACAATGCAAAAACATAGATCTATTGTACAGGTAGGTGGATAAACAACATTATACCTGTGATCAATCACAGGGGTGCCTTCCCGCCCCCACGATAGGCTGGAAAGGGGTAGGGGTTCAGTGGTTGCTGCCATTACTTACGGTCACTCGTCGCCACTTAGGGCCTGTCGCCACGGTAATTAACAATAGAGAAAGAGCTGACGGTTAGATCTATCACTAATTTTCGCGAAAACCATCACTCGCAAAATTTTGCGTAGTGGCTTAGATAAACGAAAAAAACATGATTTGTATGGTTCCTTCATGGTTTTACCATGAAAATCGCTTTGTCGACAATTTTCACTATCATATTCGTAATCAGCGCGTCAAATTACATAAATATAAGAAGTTTTAACAAAATGGGAAAAAAACGTGACCAAACGCATTTCCGTAACTTTCTTCGTCCTTTTCTTGTTTTTACAACGCAATCCTCTTTTTCTAAAAAAATAATGGCTTGAGACAAAAAGTGTAATCAACAAAAAAGATGTATTTTTATATTAGCTAAAGCTTTTGTTTACAACATTTTTCAAAATTCTGCGTATTTACTAAGATAAACGCGTCAAAATACATAAGTAAAGAAAGTTTCAATAAAATCGGAAAATTCAGCTATTCGGAACTGCACTCATTGTATGTTTCGTTATCAGTTTTGTATTTGCTTCACGCCTCGAAAAGATCTGAAAATATTGTTACAAATTTCCGTGAAAGCTTCTTTAAAAACACGTCATTGTTTATCTTGAAGCGTCTTATGCACGGATTATTTGTACTTATAAGAATTCCTTACGAAATGTATGCCTCCAATTCTGATGAAACTAGAATATGTTGTAGAAAATAAAAAACTAAGAGAAAAGTCTTTTTTCTATTTTTGGGAAGAACTTTTTAAGGGTTTGAAAGTACCCTTTGAAAATGGGGTGGTGTCGCGTAACAATTTCATTATCCCATGTACAAGATTACCATATTTTTCAACCAAACCAATTTTAAGAATATTTCTTAATAAGAATAAGGAATGAAAAATTAAATTTCCTCAATTTTATGAAAAAAATATTGAGGATAAAGCACCCCCAAACATGTTTAATATCATGCGAAAAATGGCTGAAACTTATGAAAGTTAGTTTACGTATTTCGCGATTTTTGAACAAATTTGTACGGGGTAAACTACCCCCTAATACAATTAAAATTATAGAACAAATAATCAAATAAACACTATTACATTAACACTATTACATAAAATGTATATTACATTTATTTCTGTACCTGAGCTTAGGATTTATTATTCAGATATTGTAAAATAATGTACAAATTTTATTTTTAATGCTCATTTTTATTATATGAACTAATTTTTATTCTCAGCTACCCTGAAAAGTGTATCATTTCAATACATTTATATCATTAGAATTCATAATATGCATTGATATTAAAAAATACGTATTTTCATTGTGTTGTTTTTTTAATTAAAAAGACTTGCACATCCTATAGAATAATAGAACAATTTCATCATTAAACATTTTATTGCAACTTGTGTCATTTTCCATGAATTAAATGTTTTTTGTTTGTTTTTAATCTTATTTTTCACAGTTAAAAGACAATATACTCGTCCTATCTGAAAATTATTGATAACAAATTTGTAGATCCTTTTTGGGTGATTTTTTACTCTTTTTTGGAAGAAAATTTGTCTATTCATATTTTTAATAGCTTGTGTCGTTAGTCCAAAAATTAAATTTTTTCATTTTGAATGTTGTCTTTTGCAAATAAAACAATTACTATGCATCCTATGCGTATTAATTAAATAAATAAAATAAATAAATAAGAAAATGACTATGTATATTATTTACGGTTCTATGAAAAAATATCTTTAAAAACAACTTTCAAACGAATAAATTATTTTATTTAAGAAACAAAATTACTTTTTACATTTAGTTAAATAAATGTACGGAAAGAAAAAATGTATGCTATTCAACTATAATAAATGTTGTGTTTTTAACAAAAAAATATATATTCATTTCAAATTGATGATTCTTTTAATCTAATAAATTGAATTGTGATAATATAAATTTATTGAAATGATAGCTTTTTATTATTTTCATTATTTTCCAAATCTGAATAAGCCGTAACAGATTGAGATACAGAAATAAATATGATATACATTTAATTTTTCTGAAAATTAAATTTTTGAATTAACAAGTATTTTTAGTTTTCCCATAAATCTCAAGACATTTTTTTGGTTTTTTTGAAAACTTTCAAGATTCTCAAAAAACTTCTAAGCTTTTGAAGTGTTTTCGAATATAATATTATTCTTGGAATTTGTTGCAAAATTTTTAAATATCTTGTAAAATGATTTGGATTCTTATAAAAATATCGAAAATCACTCCAACATTAACAAAATTTCCCTCAAATCTTTCAGATTCTTGTTCAACAATTTAGGAAATCTCTTGAAATCTTTTTAAGCGATTTTAAATATTCTCTTCAAATTAATTTATTAAATTAAAAAAACAAAACATTTTCCTATGTAACTTAATTTTTTTTCGAAAAAACCGCACCATTCTAGCAATTATCTCACAGAACATAGTCATAAACAATAATATTTTGTTTCAGCAATTGTGTGCTAATTTGCATTAGGCATTACCTCATACTAAGTGAAAAGTGGACGAAAAGTGGAAATTTTTTGAAAAAAGACGAAATTTTCTGACATTATTCTCATAGAATATTATTGTGAATAATAATAAATTGCTTAAACAATGTGTTTCAGCATCTAATTATCAGTAGAAAGAAGTATTTCATGTATTAGAAACAATTTGTATTTGAAAAACAGTATTCTTTCTGCGCAGAGATGCTAAAAATGATTTTATTTTACTTTTTTGTTAATAAATTATTAAATCTTACAAAAAACTTGTTTGAAAAAAAACCGACGAGGATTTCGAAAAAATTACTTAGAGTAGGTGTCGAGCGCCTACAGAAAGTATTGCGTAGCCTTTTAACACGTTAATTAAATCTTAATAGAATTTTAAACAATTTGTTTTTAATTAAACTTGAAAATTTAATTTCAATTTATAAGGAAATTTGAGCCCCATGTACATATTAAAACCCATGACAAATTCTCAACCAAATAGTGGAATTTGGAAACAAAAAAGATAAATTTTCAACCAAAAGTAGAGCAGGTAAATCTTAAGTTAAGCAAAATTAATTTTCAACCAAGCTGATGAAGTTGCAACTTAAGTAGTAAATCTTCAACTGGAATAGTTAAATTTTTAACAGACACGATGAATTTTCAATCACGAAGACTAAATTCTACCCAAAAGACGATTTTTCAGCAAAGTACATAAATTTTCAGTCAATACAGATGAATCGTCAGCCAAAAATTGAATACTTAAATATTCAGTTAAAAAAATTAATGTTAATGAGTAATAACTCATTATAATTATAATTAACTCAAGTTATAAACATGGAAAATGTGAAAATAAAAAAGTTAATTGAAGGGGTGCGATGATGCTACAGTTCTATCTCTATTGAACCAAAGAGGAGAAGGCCATGTTGACAAATCGTGAACATGGCCTACTCTGTATATATTTTCAAAAGATTGCCTTCTTATTGTGGAAAAAAGTGGGAAAAAATAAAAACAATTTGAAAACCGGAAATGACAATGGATCAATTGGCTCCAAATTAATTATACACATTCAGGATAAAAAAAGTCTTGGTTCTCAGGTATCCAGGAGGTAGCATCGCATTTTCGTTGCTGTTCCCACCTGTTCTCATTTTTCTAACCTTGATAAGGTTGCTGCGTGAGCACCGAAACGTTGGTGCAAAAGTTTTTGTCCAAAGAAGCAAATTTTTTTTTTTCAGGGATTACAATAGGAGCATTTTGTGGTGTTTCTCCGAATTTTATCGTAAGATTCTTGTTTTATTTTCAGGAATTTAGTACATTGAATCATAATTCATCATATTATATGATATTGTATCACATTGTATTGTATTGTATCTAGCCAACAGAATTTGCGTGAAAATTTTAGGAAGTGAGCTTAGAAGCGATATATGTTCATTCTCAAATATTTTATCAAAGAATGTTTCGAAATAAAGAAGCCAATTCGGCGGTGTAGTTTTTGTGAAAATTATCCCAGAATGTTTTGACATCGCTGTCACTCTCAACGCCACATATCTGACCACATATCTGTTTTTTGGTGCTGTCGATAATAGCCTCGGTAAGGTTTGAATTAAGGCAGGATTCTACTTCCGAGCGCGAGAAAAAAATTGTATTTTTGTAAATTTTTTTTAAAACATTACGAAAGATATTGATGAAGGGTTTGTTATGCTTAATAAATATACTCCTAAAATACAATTAAAAAGTTTTTTTCAGATTGTTTTATGCGCTGTATATACATTTAATTGGCAGTTCCTCGAATCCACGTTTTTTA
>CAKNWW010335848.1:0-14919 GCA_932074435.1 Andricus kollari | reverse complement strand
TTACTTTTTGGGAGTTGAAAACTTATTTTCTTTGAATCTGTCTTCACACCCTAAGTCCCTAAGACATATTTCCTCGTTTAAATTAAATCGATTCTTCGAGTTGATAAATACGTATTTAAATAAGGTAATTCATCCATATGTGGAGCAAGTAATTTAGGTTTCTTGGAGTGAAAGAAATATTTTTTCCAGATAAGTAATATTATTCATCGAATTGAAAAAATATTAATCCGATGATAAGAGTTGACACAATTATTGCAAGTCCTTCGGATAAACAATCTGCAATTAATTAACTCGCACAAAGAAAATACTTTTTTGAAAGAAATTAATTTGGGAAAAACGTTTATTTAGTTCATGAAAAAGAAATGCATCATTATAAATAAATATATCTTTCGAAGTTAGCCACAAATTATCACCACAGTTATTATAAAAAGACGTAATAATCTAAGTATGTCACCTGATACTGCTATAATTTCTCTATTAGCACTGCCTGTTCTTGAAATATTTTGAGAATTTTTGTTTACCCCGTGAAAATAAAAATAAATATTACTATTAAAATAATATTACCTTCTGATTATTATTATATTAAACTTCTGAACAAATGCCACATTTAAATTTTTGTATTTAAACTATTCATATTTAAAACACGGTGGTACTTGTGTAGGTCAATGATAAATGTGCTCAATTTTTATAAATTACGATACTTTAAAAATAATTCTCCCTTTTCTCTAAAACAAGGACTTGGTTCCTTGAATCAATTAATATTTTATCAACTTTTTTAATTGCTTATTCTTAATATTTAACTCATAAATATTCCTAATATTTAACGCTAAACATTTTCTCACAAGAAAAATCCATTCCTTTGTTTCCAGGAAATATTTGGTAAACTTTAGGAAACTAAAGAATCACATCATCCAATAGAGAAAAACTTTTGAGATTTTGGGTTAAAATTTTATTGGTACTTTATGCTGGAAAAGCGGCAAATAGTTTTATTGAAGGGCTTTGTCTATTAAAAAAGAAGTCTTTTATTATTTTACTGTATTTAAAAACTTTGCGGAAGGGGAATATGGTCAGGAAAAGGTTACCAAGGAGACAAAAAAAGTGTACGCTGACAATCTTTTATTAAATTTTTGTTTTGTTTTTAATTTAGTAATTAGCAAAAATGCGTCTAATTTGACTTATATGTAACAAGTCTTATTGGTTTATAAGTAGTATGAGCCTTAATTACAAAAAAATAAATTTGATTAATAAATGGAAGTAAATAAAATATTATTGTTTTAAACGCTATAATGAATAGAATTTATCGCGCAATTTATTGACCTTCCTTCAGGATATTCTTCTTCGTCTAAACACTGAATATCGCTGTATTCGTAGGAAACGTTCATGTCTCCGAAATTTTCCTTCGTTAATTTAATTTGGACAGTCTCGTTGATGTGCAAGTCATTAGTTATTGACTTCCAGTCAATAAAGCCATCTCTAATCATAATCGTGAATGTTTTTTTTTATCCCAGCTCCCTCAATCATTTGAGCAACAGCCATCAGTGTGCAAAGCTTGGATTGTCGTTTAGTTTTTTCTATTAGCCCGAAGTCTCGATCACAGAACATATAGTTGTGGCCCTTCACTAGGAATTAGTGTATGATAACGTCGAAATACCCTTTGGTAATCAGCCATTTCTTGGGTGAAGTAGTCATACAAGGTGGTAGCAATTTCCGTGAAATCTCTCTTCCGGTAAGACCTATTTTCTGTTAAAGAAAAGGTTATGGTATCCGAGAATAAAACAAAATTACTTTTTACACTTTGAAAACAAAACGACTCAATCAATCCTTCTGACAAAACCTCCTTTCATACGAGCTATAAGTAATCATCATGTATTCATTAATTTTTATTGTGAAATATGAAAGTTTTTAATTTTTCTCTACAAAGTTTGGGCGAATGAATAATGTGGCTTCTGTTCTAGATTTTGTGAGAAGATAGGACCTAAAAAATGAACCAAACTTGATGAAAAGTAGTAGAGATTCGGATACTGTAACCAGAGACAATATTTGGGGAGACACTTGTATAATTACATTTTATCTATGCATATATTAGTTAAATTAAAATATTGCTCAGACATACGATAATGCGACTTGATTTTTTCTTATGGGGATATTAAACTGTGCTAAAATGAAGAAGTTAACCAAGCTTTATAACGAAAAACAGTTTAGTATAGTAACTGCAGTTTCGAGACACAAAAGTGCCGTATGTGGAGAATCACACATAAACTGGCTGGAATAAAAACCAAACACGTTACCATAACTGAACCACACATCCAACCCAAAAGTTGTTCATACGACAAAATATTCAAAATTAATATTTCATCTTCTACAGTAAATTGCCATTGCAACTACCTCTTTTCAAATTTAATTCGTAATTTAGCCAGGTATTTCCATATAAATTTTGATAGCTGCGATGAAGATTATCTTAAAGGTCAGTGGCTAGGACTTCTAAGTATAACCATCTCAATAATATTTCAAAGACTTTGTATCAGAGCGCGTATAATCGGATTGAAGGCTTCGTGGTGCAGTCTTTTTTTTCTGCAATGAAAGTGAAGTAGTCTCCAGGATGGAAACGAAGGTGAAGATGAGATGAGTCAGACTCAAGTATCATTACAGTTCTCGGTAGCAGAGACGTAACAAATTTCTTGCAAGATTATGCTACTTTCTTCGCATCGAGTACAATATCCAGTGAAAAAGTGTCTATTGAATTACAGCGCGTTTTAAAAGAGGTTTAACTCGATCCGAACATCACTGAATCGGACTCACGGGAGCGTGGATACCGGAGATCCGCTAAAGATCATTATCTGGGATTATAAAATGCAAAGAGAAGGACGATTCATTAAGATGCAGGTTTCAGTCGCTGTCGTTCCCTTCTTTCTTAGGTTTTCTCTCTCGAAGAGCTAAGGCTAAGCTAAAAGCTAAAGCTTGCACTCGGAGCAAGCGTTAAATCGCGCCGGGGCATAAATGTCTCGTATATTATGCCCGGGAACGCGCGATTTAAAAAAAAAATGCAACGGTAATCACGATCTGATATTTTGTGAGAAGCGGAAGACGTGTAACGAGACTCGTGCGTTTATCGCGTACGCGGAATTGTGTATCGTTCACTCTATAGTCCTCAAAAGAACTCGAGCACTCGTTTCTTTCGAGGTGAAAAACTTTTCATACCGTCGGCTGCTCTAGGCGTGAGAAATGAACGACCGCCTCGAGGAATCCGTACACCTTGGAAAACCTAACCTCTATTTTCCAACTCATTTAGTCTTTACTCTCAATCTATTCACGATCTTGAACTCAAAATGTGATTGAATAACAAACCAAATCGATTTCTTGTCAATCACTGATAAAATTCTATATCGGCTTTATGGCCTCAAGATCAAAGTCAATACACGATCTATTTTTGAATCTGACAGCTAAGTATCAGATTAACACAAAGGCCCCTTCGAGGTCGCTTTCTTTAATGTAGGTTAACTGTTATTTTTTAATTGCATATAAATTATGATAATAAAGCCTATTTAAGCGGAAAAAATCAAACCTTTCGTTTCAACATGCATTTATCACTAACCTAACCTAACATATATTTCGTTGTTCAATGCAGAATAATTGACACTTTACAAATGACATTTAAATCTGCCTTCCCGATTTTTCGTAATTCATGTAAACATAGCTTTGCATTGAGTAACTTGCAAAATCAATGCATGAATTCCATAATATGCTGACCTCAGATTCTTTGTGGTTTAATATAATATACGAGTTATTGCTACTGTAATGTGCCATTAAAGATTGTGATAATTCTCATTTTTTGTGCAGTATCTCTCTTGTAGTGATAAGTACAGATAAGTTATGATTTCATTGTTACTGTTTTGACATATTTGGTTTTCTTGAAGGTTAAAATCAAATAACATTCCACACCACTTCACATCACTTATTCACTTTACTCTGCACAAAAAATACTATCTCCGAATATAAGACTGACACTTTAAAGATTGCTGCCAACTGATATTAACGTCAATCTTTGTTTATGTATTCACCCACTCGTTAATTTGAATAAAATCATTTGAAAACATTTAAAAACCAGTACCTGTTTGTAAAACTTCAGGATCCCACCTGTTGATTCTCGGAATTTCGCCTCTGGCTAGTCTTCTCAGAGTCAGAGCGATTTAAAATATCCAAGGTTCTTGTGAGAGATTAGCACGCAGTCGCGGTAAAACCAGTACAAAGGATAACCAAAAATTATGAAATTTTCGATGAAGCACCAAAACACCAAAGCACACACGTCACACAGCGCGCGCTCAAAACCGGCGCGTCGTTCTTGGCGATCACGATTCTTTTGTGCAGAATCGTTTTTATCACGTTTTTGGTGCAGAAATTTGATGGCGCGATGCGTCGACGATCGACGAATCGACTTTTATTGATTTCGATGCCGACGTCGAGGACGTCAGAAACGGTATCATCGTGTTCTTGAACCTACACACTCGCGCGCCTCACACCGCTCCGGGCAAGCGCCGATAGACTACTGGCTGGACCCGAAGACAACCGATCGCGATACCGAACGGCACTAGCGAAAGAGACCGAAGATCGCCGAAGAAGGCCCGAGCACTAGAAGGTATGCACGCGGCGGAAACCAGATGCTCGCAAAATGGAGCAGTACATTTCAGGGAAGTTGAAAAAAAAAATTTTTTCAAGTTTTAAAGAAAAATAGTTTAATAATGGATAAAGACCTCAATACAAATTATTTTGCAAATTTATATAAAGAGTGCCCACTCAAACTTAAAAAAAAATTCCAGGCTATTTCAATTACATCTTCCCCCGTTGACTTTTAAGCATCAATAATAATTATTTAATACTAATTTTTTTTTACTATATCAATTTTGAAAAGAATTACATATTTTAGTACTTCAAGGTAAAATATATCATGTAAATGATTGTAAAAGTGATTGCAGACTTCACAGCCCAAAGTGCTCTCAAAACAGGAGAAATAGGATGACTGTTAAAAAAATACAGGGAAATAATATGGGAATAGATTCTTAAAAAAAAACATTAAAGTAGGTACCATATTCCTAAGATTTCAAGTCGAGGTATATTGCATTTTCAAGATATTAGTGGAATTTACACCAAATAAAGATGAATTTTCAACCCAAAAAGACGAATTTTCAATAAAAGAGGTGAGTTTTCTATAGCTGAAAAGTAGAATGTTTTAGAAAAAATTTGACTTTTAAACCTAAATTTTGAAGCAAACGAGATGAATTTCAAACAAAACAGTCCAATTTTTAACCAAATAATTGAATTTACAAACCGATAAAGAACCGAGGGTTTAGGGGAAAGTTATAATTTTTTTAAATTTAATAAATTTGTCTAGAGGGCAGTCTTCCGATAGGGACATTGGGATGAAACTTTTTTTTGCTGTTGTTCGAAATCAAATATAATTCATTTGTGAAATTAAATCCGAGAACCGAGCGGTTAGGGTAAAATTAGAAACAAAAAATAATTTACACATTAGATTACAGTGCGTGGGTGGATAAAAAGTACTTGAAGGGTTGCAGTACAAAACTAGATAACCAACATTTTTGTCGAAAATTGCTTGTTTGCATAAAAAAATGTTAAAACATCAAATACAAAAGGATTTTTTCAAAATCTCATTTTTATTATAATAATAAAAAGATTGGCAATTCAAAACTACATAACTAACTCTCTGCACTTGTATCCCATTTTCTTCTTTTTTTTATTACCTAAGCTCATACCTCGGCAATGTGCAACTTGAATATGTATATACCCATATGATATATGTTCTATAATTTCGAACGTAAAGTTAATTATCGCGTTTAGGCTATTTAGTTTATTTCATTATCACAGTGAATGGAAAAAGAGCTAGTAATTCATTTCTCTTTTTTATTTGTTGAGGTGACATGCAAATGCGGGTTTGATTGTCTTAAATTGGAACGTAAAGAACTTGAGGTTCTCTTCGATCATTTTGATAATTTCGATCATATAATTCAATAAGACTCATTACTGCTCATTACTACATTTAAAAAGAATTGTAATGAAACATTGTCTTCGTACACATTTTGATTTCTTTGTTCTACAATCTACATGGTAACCTTTTCCTCGTCATATTATCTTCTTAAAAGTTTTTAAATACAGTCGGCACCAAAGTACCAATCAAATGCAAACTTAAAATCTTCATTTTCTGCAGAAAAAAAAACACTTTTTAAAACTATTTTTTCCTTCAATTTGGAGTTCTTGTATAGTTTTTTTGCTTCTTTTGATAAAAAAAGAAATGGTCAAAAGCTCGAAGGAACTGTGAAATCTTTGAAATCTTTTGAAATCTCTTGTTGGGGAAATAGGCATAATAATCAAGAAAGAATAACGTAAGATGTATGCGTTCCCTCTGAAAAGCCTATTTTGTTGACCCTCAACATGAAGATAATATCAACCCTGAGTTCTACCTGAAAAAGGTCAATAACTATTGAGCTGCTGAATCCTGATTCCCAAAACCCAAACCACAGTTTATTGTATTTGAATTTTATATTATAAATATTTTTGACTATTGCAACAAGATTAAACGTACTAAAGAAACAATAAAACAAATTGAGTTAAAACAATAATTAAAAACTTTTGCGAAATAGGGAGTAAATATTTTGTTCTCTTGCGATATGAAAATTTGTACATCGCGTCAATTTTGCGAGATAAACGGGGTTGAAGTGGTCCAAAAATGCCATTTCTGGTTATTGCTAGCAGCGTTGATACTGATTCTAGAACCCTAGAGCACTTCAAACTTTTTTAAGCAATCAGTATTGGATGAAATATATTTTCTACTGCAAATCTTGAAGAGAAGTTCTTTATTAATAACGTAGAAACGTATGCCTATGAAATCTATGATTAATTATATGATGTGATAAAGCTTCATTCTCTCCGCCACTGAAGTAATATTTTCTCCCTCATTAATGATTCCACATCAACGGAACTTACGCCATTCCTTATACAAATAATCATTAATAACTTTAATCAAAGTACTCAAGCGAAGAAAGTGTCACCTACCAGCATTGTGCTTAAGCATAAAATTGTAATTGGAATATTATTGATGTTTTGCAGAAAGGATTACACAAATATTTCCAACCACTGGAAGTAATAAGCCGAGGGAGTGAAGGACACCTACATAGAAATATAATAGTAATCGGAAGGTGATTGCGATTTCCACTTTTATTAAATAAATTGCAACAATCACCGTACCAATCGCGATTTCATCTACTCTACTCGTAGGCGTAATCACGCAAAATTTTCTCTTTGAAAAGCACTTTCAACAAGACATAGTTATAATTTATAAATTTATAAAATATCCCAAGTCCAACTATTTTCCTCGATAAAAAATTTCTCTTCATATATTCAGATAATCGTCCGAGTATCATATACTAAAACTTTTTACTATTTCATTTTTTAATAACAGACCTTTCATCCGGTGAACCATTGGTTTTGTTCCTAATTATATGGCTGAAAACTCTTTCATACGCCTCTGCTACTGCTTTTATCCACATAATGAAAATAAGCATAATTTCAGCAGGAAATCTCATAGTAGTTCTATATTTTTTTGTATCCGTCACGCGAGAACTTGGAAAAGGCAAGTGAGCATTCAATAATAGACAATTTCCAATCCAGCCCTTAGAAGGAGAGAAAGGAGGGGGTGTCTTCACCTCGTCTGCTAAATTGCTTGGTTCAATGACAACATAATTCTGACAATATAATTACTTAGATTGCACCTCGAATCAATCATAAAAGTTTATTGCATACGCCCACTAGTACTCCAAATTGCCTAATGGAATTCGAAACCTGTATATAATACTATTAAGAATATACGCGCGTGTCCTCGCCCACGCTGCGCACGTTTCCTCGCTTAGTGCTATTTTGATGAGACTCGCATATATTAATAAGCGACAATGTCCAACAAGACGTTTTAATCGTGCAACTGTGAGCATATACCGTCTTTGACATTTTCTGCCTCATCCGGTCTTTCAGGGGCGCATTCTCATAGTTTTACACCAAAGAAACTATTAATCTCCTCAAGTTAATTTAACGGCTGTGAAAAGATTTGTATACAAAAGTTTAAGCAGATAGATTACGTCAGATTTCAATTTAAGTGACATTAGAATTAAAAGTTCTTATTGTTAAATTAATAACAACATGGGAGGGTTTGATGCAATGCGAAATCAATCTTCGTTCACAAAATTAATTATCAAAGTGTTTCAATAAAATATATTTTCCTGAGATTAGTATAACTGATCAAAAGAAGTTCGAAACTTGAGATTTCCTAATTGATTTGGAAAGTAAATTATCTGCAATGTAGAAAATAGTAGTGATGGTACACGGATCCGACCGGGATCTGGTCGGGTAACCCGGCCATAGAGCGATTAAAAAATGTTGTTTCAGGCGAGAAATTGGTAACTTGGTTTGTCTTTGAAGGCGCATCGTAAAGTGGTCATTTGAGGTTAGGAAGTAAGAAAGGAAAAAATGAATACACATCACTATACTTTAATGTAAAATAATAATTATTCACGCAGTAAGTGGGGTTTTCAAACTGATTACTGCAATAAGGTTTATCTTAATAACGGATTTTATTTGCAAACTTCGAGGAGACGACGCTACATAAGTGCAACGTGCATTCTCGTTCGATGTGCGAAACTGAAACTTGCAAGTGTCTACGCCTACGCCAGGCGCAGAAGGCGCCAGATATGGCGGTAAATTTGAAAATGTACAGAGAAAAAATTGTTCGAAAATATAAAAAATTGTAAAAATTGTAGAGATTCTGCTATACAATTCTGCTATTACACATTGCAGAATTGATAACAGTTTTATTTAATAAGTTAAAACATTGGGAAAAGTTAATTGTTTTTTTTTGAAGAATGCAAAAAAGATAAATTCTGTTTTACTGATCTAATAAATCTTTAAATTTTAATTTTCAAATAATAATTCATCTAGCATCCGTAAGTACGTCTTTGGTAATGTCACGGCTCTTAAAAAATGTGCAATTTCTACAAAAAAAGTATCCTGACCAGTGCCCGGTCGGCTCCCGACCATGAAATCTAATCAGGGGTAGCCCGGCCGGGATCCGACCAGAAACCTTGTTGTAGTAGGGCCAACCGGGGCAATTTCTGCACGTGCCGTACTACTACAAAATTTTTAATTTCAAGTTTGAATATGAGGATTTAATCTTCGATAAAAACAAGCAACTTCTCAAACAATTTTTAAGAAGTGAAAATCTTTCTTCGATCGATTCAAATGTTACCTTAATAGGAACGTAAATTCTATTATTTCGGTCTTACGAAAAAATTTACAATTCTGCAACGTTTCGACCTCAATCTGTCTGAGGATGACCGACAAATTGAGGTCGAAACGTTGCAAGATTGTAACTGTTTTATAACTAAAGTGTTGACTCGGAATAATCTTAGTCTTTTTTATTCAATTTGATCGTAAGACCGAAATAATAGAACTTACGTTCTTATTAAGGTAGATTTAATCTTCAATCCATTTTACTGAATTCAATTTAAAAAACAAATTACATTCTAAACACTGCGTAGGAAAATATGAAGGTTGTAATTTTCAATGTAGTAGTTATGTAATTGTCAAATTTTTCTGCATTATGCAACGCTTTGATCCACTTTTGGAATTTCCACATTGGGATTTACTACATGTATGATTTGAACACGTACCCAATTTAAAAACCTTTGAAATCGAAAGCCTGCAATTTTAAAAGCATTTTAATTTAAATGGATCTAATCTGAATGCATCCTAATTTAGTAAAGTTCATTATAAAAAGCTTTTGTATTTAGATTTGATCAATTGGAAGATGTTGAACCTATTTAGTTTTATATAACATTTTAATCTGATAATAATGTAACTTAAACTAAGGGATTGTAAATTTAAAATTTGTTTATTTCAAAAACTTTTAATCAAATATACATTATACACGCTACATATGGGTGATTTCCAAATAGTTGACCATTGTAGACAATTTCATTTTCGACAAAAAATTCTGAAACCACCTGAAATATATTTTTTAAATTAAGAGTACCCCAAACGAGTATGAAAATATAAAATTATTAGATCAAGAATGTAATTAAAAATATATGCAGAACAGATGGAAATATTTTAAAATATGGTAAAAATCACTATTTTCAAGATTTATTTGATTTTAACTTCAGAGTTTCAAAACATCCTCTCATTTTATAGTATGATAAATTAATATGGAGCGTTACCGGACATTTTATAAAAAATATTACGCAAAAATAGTGATCACTATTCACTGTTATTTAGAATCAACGTTGATAAATCGATTTTTAAATATACTGAAATCTTCGCAAGTATTAAATTAATCATTTAAGTCCACATTATAAATAGTTTGAACAATTATTCTCGAGTTTATCTTAAAACATCCATGCAGCGTGACTAGATGAAAAACTTGTGGGACAGACTTTCAACTGATTTCTTAAATCCTCAAATCTAAAATGTTGCACTCTATCTTTTTCATAGCTCAATGTAAGTGATATTTGTGAACGCCTAGGCAAAACAAAATTATAAAAATAATAAATTCCTCACTATACTGACACAAAATTAAGATACAATAGAAAACATTTTCACTCAATTCAGACACCGACATTTCATATTATTATTATTATTATTATAAATATTATACCATTAAGCCATATCCCTTTCGGGGCAAGGGTGACTCACTCGGTGTAGAAAGGAGTAATATGGGGCAGGGGGTATAGATTCTTAGATTGATGTAGAATTCCCGTGTTATTTATGTAAATAACACGTTCGTTCCGCAACATTGTTCCGACCCAGGTTGCTGATCAATCTCTCCAGCGTTCAGATCACCCCAAGTGAAGAGCCTCACAAAGTCATCATGTAAAGCCCCCACTCGGGCCCGTTAGTATCCAAGGTCTTTTGTTTCAGGCGTCATACACTCCACTGACAGTCATTCTCATGCATTTCTTATAAACATCTTCATGTATTATTGTTGAAATATGTTAAAAATATATTCCCGATAATATACTGTGTGTTTACCCCTCGAAAATAAAAAAAATAAAATATACTGGGGTTCGCCCTCGAAAATAAAAAGTTTTTATTACGGATATTTTTTCATATGATGCGTATTTTTTAAAATGTTTCGATGTCTCAAGTTAAAAAAAACACCCAGTACATCATATATTTATAGGTCAAGTATAATAGAGAAAAAATAGTGTACAAAATATTTGGTCTTATAATAAAAAGAAAAGTATCGTTTTTAGTGCTTCTTGACTATATCTACGATGGGGAGGCAGAAGACATTTTTAAGTGAAACTGTAGGAGAATGTTTTTGACTTCCAGAAGAAAGTTTTCATTTCTATTAGAACCATGAATGAAAAACTTTATTTTTTCGATACGCCCTAATATACGTGTTTTAAAGCCATAAATCTGTGTGGTACACAGATAAGTGTTGGGCAGTGTTGGGCGCGGTTAGTACTTGGATGGGTGACCGTCTGATACTACTGCGTTGCTGTTGGCGGTCGTGGGTGTGGTGAGCCACTACAAGAAAACTACAAGAAACTATCCACCTAAAAAACACTACCCGAATCGGGTAGTGTCACGCTTACCCCTAGAGGCTCGCCGAAAGGGAAATAGCTTAATGATATACATAGAAGTATTTTTTTAAGAAGAAACAGCACTTTCGTCAACCATTTTACTTTATGCAAACAATTTACAGCATTATTATTAATATTTGTTAACAAAATATTAGTTGTATGATTATTTTTCCACAAGTTCACATATGACATGAAATGATATCTAATAGCATTGACTATAAGCCTATATTCATGAAGCGGCCGAAAATATATTTAAGTCTAATATCTCAAAAAGATAGTAAATGTAAAAATGTTACGTGTTAGTATATGTATGTTTGGCGGTACTATCTTACACTTTGAATATCTACTATTGAACTTCCATTTTTCTCTGTGAACTATTATTTACAATCAATCAGTTACTGTTACGTAAAAATTCTGGACAGCAAAGGAAGTAAATAAAGAGAAAATTTGTTTTGGTTCAAAGAGCGACGCGCTAAATGCTGAATAAAAAGTTTAATTTCGTAAGGGAGGCGTCACTTTTGAAAAGACTAAGACGAGGAAGAGAAATTACATGTCTTCTATTATATTATTCGACTCGAGCAAGTGACAGAACGGGCAATTTCGTCATAACTTGGCTCTTCGTTGATTAGTTTCGATTGGACTGAGTTACGAACGCACTTTTATTCCCGCGTAGGCTATACAATTTTCTATGTCATAACGGTTACATTGAAGGTTCAAAATAAAGTTGTCATGAAATGATAGAAGATATATTTTAGGCTTTCTGTGCACGTGTATGGTTTATATTATTGGTAATCTTACGATAAAAGGTCCTTCTTAACGATTTTAGGATAATTTAGAAGTTGTGAAAGAGATGAAATTTTCGTAAATACTCTAGAAGGACAAATGAAACTCAGATAAACTTTCCAAGATGAGGAGATTAATAAAAGAGTTTTTTATTGTAAAAGAACCCACCAATCTAGAAAAGAAGTGGAACGAAATCGTGTGATAAAGTCCAGGAACAAGACTAAATAGAAATGAAGAAGAATCGACCGTAGCAAAAAGAAAAGAATGTGTTGAAAGAAAACAAGATTTAAGAGTTTAAGATGAAAGAGGAAGAAAGTTCTGAAAGTACTAATCCACTATTCCTAATATCTTGTTCTAGATTTGAAAGATGAAATCGATCATTTTTCTCATCATGACTTTTCTCCCACAGTTGGTCTAACGTTTGGGTAATGCCTTACACAATGCCGTACTGTAACTTTTGATCCAACGACGATTAAGTAAAAGATCGCTTTGTCGTCGATCCTTGGGAACAACGATTTTGATTTTGACGATCGATATCAATATCGAAGATCGAGGGTCGATCTCTATCTCCTAGGGATTGGTATATATAGTATATACTATATATACCACCATTCGGATAATGGATATCGAGCCGTTTTTATTTGTGGACAAAGTGGAACGCGTTCTTCATCCACGATTAAATTTAATGAGTCTCTTTCTTCTTCGTCGTGGATACAATCCGAGGAATCGTTAAATAAGCGAACTACGTCTCTGAGAAAATTTTCGATAAGCGAATAACGAGTTGATGTTCGCCCACGACTTTCCTCCTTCTCCCTCACCCTTTCATCCCCTCACTGATTCCTGCCACCTTCTCTCTCACTCTCGTTCAAAGTATCTTGGAAAAATTAAAAGTTGCATCGTAAGTTAGACGAGTGAAGGTACACGGCGTGCAACATCGGACCAAGTTTGTCTTGCCAACCATCTGCCAGGTTGTGGCCAAGGACGTCGAGTCCATCGATGCTGTCGCTGACCCGAGGTCGATTCAATTATCGTTACAATTAAAACATTCTCCAGTGTTTGATAACATTATTGACCCCCTCCTGCTGCAGCCTGAGCGGGTACCATTGTTGTACGCCCACTATCCGAAACTGAAACTATATGCATTGTACATGCATACGCCTGCTGCGAAATCGCACCATTGTTTCGATCATCGTAAAAGAAACCTCTCTATGACCGAGACTATAAATTGATTTCGAACTTTGTTTCGATAAATCGCGATGCATTCACTAATATTGCAGCTGTGCGCTCGCTCATATTGCCAATTAGTGTAATTATTGTGATTCACGAACCTCGATCCCTCTCGGACTTTTTTTGAAAAACGTGCTTGTTTTATTGGCAAGAAAACAATACTTTTTTTGTTGATTGAGAAGGGCGTATAGAACACTTTGCTTCTCGAAAGTAAAATATTCATTGTTGAGATATCATCCATATCAAAATCATAAAAAAACACTGCTCACATTAAGAAAATCGATACTGCTGCAGGCAGGGATGAAACTTAATTTCATCTTTAATGAACATACAGCACTAAAACCGACCAGAACTCATAAGAGGTATGTATGTAATATACTGAACATTTTAAGGACCTTCGTTTATTTATTTATTCAACCTGGGTTGTTTGATTTTTTAATTTTTCATGTTTTTGTAACAATTATAGTAAAATTTAAGGTAGTTTCCGTGTCCAAAATCAGACTTATTTTATTATTTTCGATTATTATTAATATTTTATTTTAGCAATGTTAATCGTAATTGTTTTTTTTAATCGCTTCTTCCCAATTTTTTTTTAAATGGCTGAATTTTAATATTTGATGACTCTTTTTTTCGAAAAAAAAAAACATTATCTACGAATCTAATGTTTCCAACTTTAAAAATCAATTTTTATATGGCTGAAATCGATAAAACAATTTTTTACAGAATACAGTTTTCAAACTAATAACTATATTTGAAGATTATTTACTTATCTTTAAAATTAGAAAAAGTAAAGTTGTTGGGATTGTTTTCCTCGAAAAAATAAGCCACGATTGATTGAATTTCACAATTCTTAAAAAATTGTTAATATCATTTCAATTCTTAAAATCATAGACATTTTTTTTCCAGAGACCTGACTTTTGGCACAAAAACTACCTTAAGCGTACCGTTTGAATTAAAAAGTTAATGTATCGAAACCTCATGTATTTATATTATGAAATTTTTCCATACTCACAGACTCCTTTGCGAAAACTAAAAGAATATGGACTCACCTGAAACAAATGAAAACATTTTTGTTAATCACAATTAATATGCACACCAAATTTACCAAATTAATTAAATTATCATTTTATGATTTATTTTTAACTTTACAGGGATCAAAGTCCCTTTCGCTTTTTACCTAATCTCTTTTTTACCCTTTCCCCCCTTTTTCCCGTTAAATTTTAAAAATCCGCCGGAGGACATAAAATCAATAATTTTGACCCAGTTA
>CAKNWW010335842.1:1939-12788 GCA_932074435.1 Andricus kollari | reverse complement strand
ACTGAACATTGATATTCCATTTTTGGTTGAAAATTGATCTTTGTTAGTTCAAAATTCAACTATTAAATTGAATAATAATTGTTAAAAAAATTGTTAGAAATTCCACTATTTCGTTGAAAATTCATTTATTTTGAAACAAAATTATTTTTTGTTAAAGTATTAATCTTTTTGGTTAAAAATTCACCTCTTCCAGTTAAAGATCGATCATTTTAGGTTAAAATTAACCTTTTTTGTGTTAAAATTTAACTATTTTAGTTCACAAATCATCAATTCGGTGGAAAATTAATTTTTTACACTGAAAATTGAAGTATTCCATTTTAATTGAATTTCTTTTAAATTTAAAATTCAACTATTTGGTTAAAAATTGATCTTTCTTATTTCAAAATTTAACTATTTGGTTGAAAATTTTTTATTTTTGTTGTTTCAAACTCAACTATTTGAGTTAAAAATTCATCAGTTTGGTGAAAAATTAAAATTTTCCACTGAAAATGGAACTATTCCATTTTAGTTGGAAATTCATCTTTTTTAGTTTAAATTTAAACTGTTTGGTCAAAAATTAATCTGTTTGGCTGAAAATTAATTTTTTTTTGTCTAAAATTGTCTTTTTTTTGGGAAAAATTAATATTTTTGGTAAAAGATTGAATTATTCCAGTTGAAGATTCATCATCTTAGTTGAAAATTCATCAGTTTGGTGGAAAATTAATTTTGCCCACTGAACATTGATATTCCATTTTTGGTTGAAACTTGATCTTTGTTAGTTCAAAATTCAAGTATTTATTAAAAAAAAAAGCTAATTTACAAAAAAATAAGTTTTTCTAAAGAAGTAATAGTTTAGCGAGGGCGAAACTCACAGAATATCTTCATCCTATTACAATAAATCTAAAAAAAAATCAATAAACATATCGAAGGTGGCCTTTTTGAGGAAATTTTATTTTTATTTTGTTCGAAAAATGTACGCTATTTTGGCAATTTGCAACTTTTTTCCATTTTCTTTGTGGATTTTGAAAGAGTTTAGTTCTCCCTAAAAGCTCCTGAAAGAAAATTAAATTATGACAATTGGTTTCCAAGATACAATATTTTTGAATAAAATTTTGGTAATTTTTACATAATTCACCTGAATATTCATGTAGCCCTAAGTTCGTGAAAAATTTCTTTTACCAATAACAAAAAATACGTGCCTCATATTTTACCTTGGAAAACAATATATTTGTTGCTCGATTTCATATGAAATCGGTCATGTATTCATTTTGTGAACAGTAATATGATATATTACTTATGTTTGATGAATAGTTTCGAAAGTACGTATCATTATTATTATTACTGATAGCTTATAATATAGCAGTTTATAAAATAGTTTATAGTGTAGAAAAAAGATAGGTAGATACTTTATAATACATGTCCGTTGGCAATCACGTACATTTATCTAGTTTCTAAATAATATTAATTGAATATATTATTATGTAATAGCAATGATTACTATTTGTGTCAAAATGACATATTAAACTTTATTTTCCCATTTTAATGCATCATTTTCAATAAAAATAATAAAAAATAAAATTTCTCGACTATATCTTGGAAAGGGGAGCAGCTACGATTTTGAAACCTTCATTTTCGGATTCTACGGGTCAAAAACAATAGAATAGCCTACTCAACATTTTTTGTCAGTCGAGACAAACCTAGAGACCTCAGACGTTCACCGTGTATGAGAGCCAACGACACTGGACCTTGCGTCATCGCGAATATTGATAAAAAAATTGGGAATGATAGTTTACATGTAGGGCACAAAATTAAAAAACAAGTTTATTATTGAATAATTACATCCCTGTCAAAAATAATGTTGTATTTTGTATAAAAACTTATTATTCTGTTAACAAAAAGGATATTTTGAAATTATTGGAAAAATCGATCATTGTGCCCAGATCAAAAAATTTTCTGGTTGACCTAGAATCGAACTTTTGAGAACGCTTAAAGAACCGACCGCTATAGAGAACGACGCAGAGTAGTCTAAGATCCAGCGACACTGGACCTTGCGCTATCGAAAATATTGATAAAAAAATTAGGAATGATAGTTTGCAAATCCTGAACCAATGCACCTTAATTAGTGATTGGAAAATTAATTTTCTTTCAAAATTAGCATGATGGTGGAATCAAAAAAAAAAACTAAATCACGTGGTTGGCGGCATCGAGCTCTCATTGGAAATATACGTCCTTGTTCTTGCGTCATAATTGATATGAATTTTTTCTTTAAATCTAGGTCTGAATCCCCACAACACGAAAAAAAATGTGTGCCTTAAAAATTCTTGAACCCGGTATCATGTTGAAAATAAGGGCTGGATGCCGCCAATCACGTGATTTAGTTTTTTTTTTTAATTCCGCGATCATGCTAATTTTGAGGAAAAATTAATTTTTCAATAATTAATTAAGGTATGTGGGTTCAGGATTTGCTTGGTCAGCATTGTGCTTTATTATTACGCTACATGCAAACTATCATTCCTAATTATTTTTTTTTATCAATATCTGCGATGACACAATGTCCAGTGTCGCTGGCTTTGAGACTACTCTAAGTCGTTCTCTAGCTCTTCTCTTCTCGATCTCTAATTCGATTCTTGGCCAACCAGACAATTTTTTATCTAGGCACAATGATCGGTTTTTCCAATAATTTCAAATATCCTTTTTGTTAATAAAATAATAAATTTTTATAAAAAATACATTCTTTTTTATATCTGTAATTATTGTTCGAAAATAAATGTATGTTGTGTAATTTTGTGTATTTGCAAAAGTTTAAGAAAAATTACTTCCTTCTAGTTAAAATATAGTTTTTCAAACTAAAATTTTTTTTTGAAAGCAATGTTAGTATTCATAAATAAACTTCTCTTTTTTAATTTCGTGCATTTACAAGAGCTTAAAAAAAAATTTCCTTTTATTTAAAATAAATTCTTTCGAACAAATTTCATAGGGATCTAATTACTCAAAATTAGACTTCTGTTATGTGAATTTGTGCACTTACTAAAATTTAAGGAAAATTACTGCTTTATATTAAAAAAATAATTTATTAAAAAAAAAGTTATCTTATGACATTCCAGCACATATTAAAATGTGGTTGCCAGAGGGATGTTTCATGCATGACTTAATCACATTAATTAAAGACTTTCCATATATCTAACGAAGATTCTTTGAAAACTTTAATAAGATTCAATTAGATCTACTCAGATTTTAGGTTATGTAAGCGTTTTACACAAAAAATTGGCATTTTAAAACAAAAATAATTTTTTTTTGAACAATATTTTGTAATATTTCAATCATTTTAAATTAGGTAAGTGTTTTGCATCGAAAATTCATATTTTTAAAGAACATTCATATACCTTACCAATTTCAGGTTATGTTAGCGTTTTACACCGAAAATTTATATTTTCAAACATAAATCATTATGATTTGAACAAGACTTTAGAATCTTTCCATCATTTTAGATTAGGTAAGTGTTTTTCATCGAAAATTCGTTTATTTATGCAAAAATATATAATTTTTTAAAGAAGATTTGTATATCTCAGCAAGTTTAGGGTATGTTATCGTTTTACACAATAAATTGAAATTTTAAAACATAATTCATTGTAATTTGAACAAAATTCAGAATCTTTCAACAATTTTGAATTATGGCATTCACCCTTGATACCTGCAATAATGGTGGTCTAAAACAGATTCTTTGAATACGTTACAAAGATTCAACTAGCTTCTCTCAGATTTTAGGTTATGAAAGCGTTTTACACCAAAAATTGGTATTTTAAAACAAAAAAATTATTACTTTTTTGAACAAGATTTTAGAGTCTTTCAATAATTTTAGACTAGGTAAGTGTTTTTTATAGAAAATTCATATTTTTGATTTAAAAAAAAAAATTTAAGAAGATTCATATATCCTAACAATTTTAGGTTATGTTAGTGTTTTACACCAAAAATTGATATTTTAAAAAAAAAAATATATTTTTTGAACAAGATTTTGGAATGTTTCAATAATTTTAGATTAGGTAAGTGTTTTTTCATCGAAAATTCATATTTTTAATTAAAAATTTTTTTTCTAAAGAAGGTTCATATATCTTAACAATATTAGGTTATGTTAGCGTTTAAAGTCAAAAATTGGTATCTTAAAACAAAAATCATTATGTTTTGAACACAATTTTGCAATCTATCAATAATTCTAGATTAGCTAAGTGTTTTTCATCGAGAATTCGCTTATTTATTTAAAATCACATAACTTTTTAAAGAAGATTTATATATCTTAGCAATTTTAGGTCATGTTAGCGTTTTATTCAAAAAATTGAAATTCTAAAACATATATCATTTTAATTCGAACTAGTTTCCTGCAGTAATGGTGGTCTAAGGAAGATTCCTTCAATACTTTAATAAGCTTCAAATAGCTTGGTTCAGGTTTTAAGTTATGCTAGCGTTTTACACAAAAAATTGATATTTCAAAACAAAAATCATTATGACTTGAACAAGATTTTTTTATCTTTCTATCATTTCAGATTAGGTAAGTTTTTTTCATCGAAAATTCGTTTATCTATTTTTTAAAATATAATTTTTTCAAGTAGATTCATATATGTCAGCAAGTTTAGGTTATGTTAGCGTTTTACACAATACTATGGAAGATTCTTTGAATACTTTATTAAGATTCAACTAGCATCACTGAGATTTTACGTTATGTCAGCGTTTTACATGAAAAATTGGTATTTTAAAACAAAAAT
This sequence comes from Andricus kollari, assembly GCA_932074435.1. Classification (NCBI taxonomy): domain Eukaryota; kingdom Metazoa; phylum Arthropoda; class Insecta; order Hymenoptera; family Cynipidae; genus Andricus; species Andricus kollari. The sequence continues at coordinate 8,052 of CAKNWW010335842.1, read as the reverse complement.
CACTCTGATTTGCACAAAATTTTAGATTCTTTCAATCATTTTAGGTTAGGTAAGTGTTTTTCATCGAAAATTCGTTCATTTATTCAAAAAAATATAATTTTTTTAAGAAGATTCATATATCTTAGCAAGTTTAGGTTATGTTAGCGTTTTACACAAGAAATGGAAATTTTAAAACATAAATCATTGTAAATTGAACAAAATTTAGAATCTTTTAACAATTTTGAATTATGGTATTCATCCTTGAGACCTGCAATAATGGTGGTCTAAGAAAGCTTTTTGAATACTTTAATAAGATTCAACTAGCTTCACTAAGATTTTAGTTTATGTAAGCGTTTTACACCGAAAATTTGTATTTTAAAACAAAAATAATAATTTTTGGAACAAGATTTCGGAATCTTTCAATAATTTTAAGTCAGGTAAGTGTTTCTCGTCGAAAATTTATATTTTCAATTTTTAAAAAATTACTTATTCAAGAGCATTCATATATGTTATCAATTTCAGGTTATGATAGCGTTTCACGCCAAAAATTGATATTCTAAAACAAAAATCATTATGATTTGAACAAGATTTTAGAATCTTTCAATCATTTTATATTAGGTAAGCGTTTTTCATTGAAAATTCGTTTATTTATTTTTAAAATATAGTTTTTTAAAGAAGATTCATATGTCTCAGCAAATTTAGGTCATGTTAGCGATTTACATGAAAAATTGGTATTTTATAGCAAAAATAATTATGTATCGAACAAGATTTTACAATCTATCAATAATTTTAAGGTAAGGTAAGTGTTTTTCACCGAAAATTCATATTTTTCTTTCAATAATTTTTTGAAGAACATTTATATACCTTAAAAATGTCAAGTTATGCTAGCGTTTTACACCAAAAATTGTTACTTTGAAACAAAAATAATTATTTTTTTAACAATATTTTATAATATTTCAATAATTTTAGAGAAGGTAAGTGTTTTTTTCATCGAAAATTCAGATTTTTTATTTAAAAAAAATTTGTTTTCAAGAGGATTCATATATCTTAACAATTTTAGGTTATAAGATTTGTTTTTGTTGTTGATCACTGGGGTTAATAATAAAAATCCACAATTATTTGGGACGTTTCGTCAGCTTGGTTTGCTGACCTCTTCAAACTTATAAGTTTAAATTTAAAAAAGTTTAAATTAAAACGTCGCAAAATAATTGTGGATTTTAATTATTAACCCCAGTGATCAACCAAAAAAAAACAAATCTTCAAACTAAATATGGAGGATGACAGATATTTCCATACCAATTTTAGGTTATGGTAGCGTTTCACGTCAAAAATTAATATCTTACACGAAAATCATTATGTTTTGAACAAGATTTTGCAATCTATCAATAATTTTAGGTTAGAAAAGTGTTTTTCATCGAAAATTCATATTTTTAATTAAAAAAAAAAATAATTTTTGAAAGAACATTCATATACCTTAACAACTTAAAGTTATGTTAGCGTTTTACACCAAAAGTTGGTATTTTAAAACAAAAATCATTATGATTTGAACAAGATTTCAGAATCTTTCAATCATTTTAGATTAGATAAGTTTTTTTCATCAAAAATTCGTTTATTTATCTAGAAGAATATAATTTTTAAAGGAGATTCATATATCTCAGCAAGTTCAGGTATTTAAGTGTTTTACACAAAAAATTGAAATTTTAAAACATTAATCATTGTAATTTGAACAAGATTTAGAATCTTTGAACAATTTTGAATTATGGCATTAACCCTTGATACCTGCAATAATGGTGGTCTAACGAAGATTCTTTGAATACTTTAAGATTCAACTAGCTTCACTCAGATTTTAGGTTATGTAAGCGTTTTAGGCCGAAAATTGGTATTTCAAAACAAAAAAAATTATTTTTTGAACAAGATTTTGGAATCTTTCAATAATTTTAGATTAGTTAAGTGTTTTTTATCGAAAACTTATATTATTGATTTTAAAAAAAAATTGTAAGAAGATTCATATATCTTAACAATTTTAGGTTATGTTAGCGTTTCACACTAAAAATTTGTATTTTAAAACAAAAATCATTATGATTTGAGCAAAATTTTTCAATCTTTCAATCACTTTAGATTAGATAAGTGTTTTCCATAGAAAATTCGCCTATTTATTTAAAAAAATATAATTTTTTAAAGAAGATTCATATCTCTCAGCAAATCTAGGTTATTTTAGCGTTTTACACAAAAAATTGAAATTTTTAAACATAATTCATTGTAATTTTAACAAGATTTAGAATCTTTCAACAATTTTGAATTATGGCATTCACCATTGACACCTGCAATAATGGTGGTCTAAGGAAGATTCTTTAAATAAGATTTAACTGGCTTGTCTCAGAGCTTAGGTTATGTAAGCGTTTTAAACCAAAAATTGGTATTTTAAATCAAAAATAATTATTTTTTTGAACAAGATTTTGCAATATTTCGATAATTTTAGATTAGGTTAGTGTTTTGCATCAAAAATTCGTATTTTTAATTTTAGAAAAATAATTTTTTGAAGAACATTCATATACTTCAACATTTTCAGGTTACGTTAGCGTTTCACATCAAAAATTGGTATTTTAAAACAAAAATCATAATGATTTAAACATGATTTTGGAATCTTTTAATGATTTTAGATTAGATAAGGGGTTTTCATCGAAAATTCGTTTATTTATTTAAAAATACATAATTTTTTTAAACAGGATTCATATATCTCAGCAAATTTAGGTTATGCTAGCGTTTTGAACATAAAATTGAAATTTTAAAACATAAATCATTGTAATTTGAACAAGATTTAGAATCTTTTTACAATTTTGAATGATGGCATTCACCCTTGACACCTGCAATAATGGTGGTATAAGAAAGATTCTTTGAATACTTTAATAAGATTCAACTAGCTTCACTCAGATTTCATGTTATGTAAGCGTTTTACACCAAAAATTGGTATTTTAAAACAAAAATAATTATTTTTCGAACAAGATTTTATATCATTTCAATAATTTGAAATTAGGTAAGTGTTTTTTCACCGAAAATTCATATATTTAATTTCATAAAAATAATTTTTTGAAGAAAATTCATATACTTGAACAATTTCATGTTCTGTTAGCGTTTTACGCCAAAAATTGGTATTTTAAAATAAAAATCATTATGATTTGAACAAGATTTTAGAATCTTTCAATCATTTCAGATTAGGTAAGTGTTTTTTATCGAAAATTCATATTTTTGATTTAAAAAGAAAAATTCAATGAAGATTTATATATCTCAACAATTTTAGTTTATGTTAGCTTAAAATACAAAAAATTGGTATTTAAAAAAAAATTATTATTTTTGGAACAGGATTTTAGAATCTTTTAATTATTTTAGATTAGGTAAATGTTTTTATTGAAAATTCATATTTTTGATTTAAAAATAAAAATTCAAAGAAGATTTATATATCTCAACAGTTTTAGGTTATGTCAGCTTAAAATACAAAAAATTGGTATTTTAAAACAAAAATAATTTTTTTTGAACAGGATTTTAGAATCTTTTAATCATTTTAGATTAGGTAAGGTGTTTTCATCGAAAATTCGTTTATTTATTTTAAAAAAATATAATTTTTTAAACAAGATTCATATATCTTAGCAAGTTTAGATTATTATAGCGTTTTACAAAAAATTGAAATTTTAAAACATGAATCATTGTAATTTGAACAACATTTAGAACCTTTTAACGATTTTCAGTTATGACATTCGGTATGTATTTTTCATAAAAAATTCGTTTATTTACTTAAAAATATATAATTTTTCAAAGAAGATTCATATATCTCAGCAAGTTTAGGTTATGTTAGCGTTTTACACCAAAAATTGAAATTTTGAAACATAAATCATTGATAAATCATTTGAACAAGATTTACAATCTTTAAACAATTTTGAATTATGGCATTCGCCGTTGATACCTGCAGTAATGGTGGTCTAATGAAGATTCTTTGAATCAGGTTTAACTAGTTTCTCTCAGATTTTAGGTTATGCAAGCGTTTTACACCAAAAATTGGTATTTTGAAACAAAAATAATTATTTGTCGAATAAGATTTTGGAATCTTTCAATAATTTTAGATTAGGTAAGTGTTTTTCATTGGAAGTTTGTTTATATAATTTTTTAAAATAATTTTTCAAGGAAGATTCTTATATCTTAGCAATTATAGGTTATGTTAGTGTTTTACACAAAAAATTGAAATTTCGAAACATAAATCATTGGAATTTGAACAAGATTTAGAATCTTTTAACAATTTTGGATTATGGCATTTCAAAAGAGTTGTTGCCTGAGGATTGTTTCATGTATGATTTAATTACATTATTCAAATTTTTCCATATATAAAAGAATCACCCTTGATATCTGTAATAACGTTGTATATTGTATATACAAAACTAAAATTATATTGGACTTAAATAATTTATGAATTTTAATAAAGATAAAGATATAAAGATAAACAAATTTTAATAATTCCTTAAAAATTAACTTCAAATTCAATTCTGCTTTTTAATTAATATTAGCATAACATAAAAATATTCCCTATTAGTTGCCTATTAAAATTTTCCTGAAAAGGAGTCTTCAAAGACGGATAAATAATAAATAAACGAGAGCGAGGTGATTTAGATGTCTCTTTTTTTTGTCCTTCTTTTTCAATGGCCACATATCTGCCTCTAATAAGCCGTTTTACGACGTTTATTGAAAACATATTTCTCTTATTTCAATTCTTTTTGTGTCATTATTTTGCACAAATTGATTTTATTGAGTATTTGTTTTTAAAAAAAAAATTTTAAAGAACAATATTTTTTTTTAAGCCTTCTTGTACAATTTTGTTGCAAAATTCGTTTTTTTTAGTCTAATGGTTTTAAAAAAAAATGTACTTTTAAACAAAATCTTAAAATTTTCGTTATAGAGATTTTTACAGAAAAATAAAATAGCGATGCCTATCAACTTTTATATATTTTTTATTTAGATAAATAAATTTATTATATTTCTATACAACCGTTTATGGCAAAATAATATGAAATAATTTAATTTTTACAAATTATTAATTAATCGTAAAATTATAATTATTGTAAAATATTAAATATTGTTAATATTATTATTAATATTATTAATAATCATTTTTGAATTGTTGATTGTAAATGCTAAAAATTAGATACTCTTTAATTTGAAAAGATTTGCAACTCACAGTTCTGCAATTTTAAAGAGTTGCAATTTAAAACTGACATTTCGAAGGATGTGTAAATAAAAATTATTAAACTGTAATGATTTTGAAGACCAAAAGTCTAAAGTTTTCAATCTTAAATCTTCCAAATTGATGAAGTTTGAAACGTAAATCATGAAAATGAAAGCATTTTTAATTGTTAAACTTAAAACTTACATAAATTTTAAATCAAAAAAATTAAATTGTAAAGATCTGCAATTCAAAGTTCAGCAATTTTGAAAAGTTAAAATTGACAATTTTTGAGTGTTGAAAGTTTGGAAATACAAATTATTCAATTTAAAAAAAAAATTATATTTTAAAGATATGTAATTTGGATCATTTTTTTGAAATAGTTGAATTTCGAAGACTTACAATAGAAAATGCTTCAATTTTGAAATTTTACAATTGAAAACTATTAAATTTGTAAAGATTTGTACCTAAATAAAAATTCTTAAATTGGTTTTGAAGATCAAAAGTCATGAGTTTTCAATTTGAAATCCTCCTAATTGATGAAATAATAAATGTTAATAATTAAAATTGCAGAATTATTAATTGTAAAATATAAAAATTTTATAATTTTTAATTAAAAATGTTTTGTATGAGGAAATATTCAATTTTAAAGATCAAAAATTTAAATTTTTACCATTGTGAAGAGGTACAATAAAAATTCATGAATTTAAAAAATATATAGTTTCAAATTGTTCCATTATCAAGATATGGATTTTACAGGAAAGTGATTTCAAACGTTGTTTTTGAATAGTTAAATTTTTAAGATTTACAATTAAATATTCTTCAATGGTAACGACTGTCAGATTAAAATTCGTCAATTTTATATATTTTCAATTGAAGACACTTCAAAATTATTATTATTTTTATTAATATTAATCATTATTTCATG
>CAKNWW010335825.1:0-14355 GCA_932074435.1 Andricus kollari | reverse complement strand
GAAGCACAAAAAAACCTTCGAAGAAATAATTGAAGCTTAAAATTATTATTATGTTTTTTTTTTCTTGACCGATACATATTGGGAAACTTCTCGTGAGTTATGGAACCTGAAGGACTTAATATTTTTCAATAAAGTTTTTAGGGCGTGTTATTTGTCCCAATAGGCAACATAATTTCACTATTGCAACCCAAATTTCAAAATTTTGGAAATTTTCTCCACCCTAAGGAGCATATATGGGAAGGATGTAGGAGAGGAATGGGAGATAAAGGCAGCTGGCAAGAGAATGTTGCAAAGATATCAGGGGAGAATGAAATGTGTGAGGAGTGGATGAAGTAGATGGTGCGTGCTAGAAGGGCCAATCAAAAGGAATAAACGAATGGTTGTGAAAAAATGGCAAGATTGAGGTAGAAGAGAAAGGAAAGAAAAAGGAAACGGAAGTCGCTTATATTAGAAGCGTAAAGATCTGCAAGTAATAATTATATAATAGTGTAAGTATATTTAGATGCAGATGTGCTTTCACACACTTGCTTTTTCTCTCTCGATTTCGATCGCGCTCACTCATTCGTAATTGCGCTGTATTTAATATAGAAGTAAAGATCTAGATATGAGAATTAATGTAAATATTTGTGAATATTTGTAAATATCTGTGAATAGTAATGATAAGATAATATAAAATATGAAGATGGTTTAATAACAACTGGAGGTCATGCAAACCCTTGGGGGATGCATTATGAATTATAGCTCATAAAATATTTGAAAGTAGTGCCGCGGAGGCATACCGATCGGGCGCGAGAATTTCAATTTTGCAAAACAGGACCAATTCCTCCCTGACAGGTGTTCGACGACCAAAAGCAGTGCCCCTTCCACCTATGGAATTAAAGTTTATGACAGTAACTTAAATCGAGTATAAAAGTACTTTCAGGGTGGTCAGGGTGGTCAGTTTTACCTTTGAGTCGCGAATTAGTCATGTTATCCCCTTGTCTGTCTGATTCCCGGACTCGTCCTATAAAATATGAAATTTCAAAGGCGCAGGAAAGTAAGTACTTCCGGTGTGGAAGGAAAGTCCTTTCAGCAGGACAATATCCGTATCGCAGTTTAACTTTTATCCGTGGATGTTATCTGAAATACTAAAAATTGAGCAAATTAAATCGAAAACCTATGCTCACTCCTCTCGAATAAAAGAGTAGTTTTAAAGCTACAAACTACAAATCTTTAGCCATCAACACATCAAATTAGTAATTGACTGCATTATCAATTTTCGCATCACATGCTCACACACACACACCTAATCTTATTCTGATAAATTAAAAAAAAGGTTAAACAGCCACCGCAGGGTCCCACTGGGAGCAAAATGGCATCGGCTCCCAGTAGAATCGCGATAAATTACACCTAGGGCGACGTCTCACGACCGTGAGATGGGTGGTCACAGAGAACAATGAAATCACACAGACAGGTCGGCGAAATCCTCGTGTCCCTTGAGGACTAGAAGCGACCCAAGATGAAAACTTTCTGCATTCATCTCGTAAGTGCCTTGGCATATTTTTGACATGAGGTATGGCTTTAAGGTTACGGACCAGTGATAGTTTCGCACCTCCACGATCACCGATCACAAGGACAATTACTTTAAGCAAATATTTTGGGCACAGTCGTCGCAGATCTCTTTTAAGGTCTTGATACGATTTGATCTCGAATATGGTTCGTTTCTCGAAGTCTTAGGGAACAATGTCAAGCATAGAGTGAACAACGGAGACTGCTGTCCGAAACTCGTAGTTCCAGAAAATTTAGCACTTCTCGTTTTGGACAATTGACTCTATTTTCCTTGGAGCGTTCGGCATGGCAGGATCGTGGCCAACACCGTAAGAGCGACAAAGATGGTAATAAAAAAGTCTTAAGGCTGCATTATGCCTGTAGATATACGTGTGCCCGCATGGGTGGGACGGTATACTAAGGTCGCAATGACACTGTCCTGGCGTGCGAAAATAAAACCTTTTGTACCTGATTTAAGTCCTGATGATCTGTAGAAAGCAAAAGTTTCGCCTTCGACAAGGGCTGATTTTCTACATTTCTGTGAAAGTTTCAGTGTATTATCTTGTCGGATAGTTGTTGGCGGCATTTTTCAAACTCTGTTTTCTTTACTTCGGCTATTAGAAGTGAGGCATCTAGATGGAGTAATGCACTTTCCTTACTACTAATTTAAAAATTCAGGCCAAGGGTCTCGGCCGCCTGCTCCACGGCTTTGTGAAGGAATGCTCCTTTGCCAATCATCTCGTGTCGGCTGGTGCCGAAAATTCGATTATGATCTTGGTACGTTTCTCGAAGACAAGGAGAACTATGTCAGACCTACAGTGAGCGATAGAAACAATTTTCGAGAATATGAAGTTCCATTATATGCAGCATTTCTTACTTTAGACAATTGACTCTATTTCCATATAGTTTAGGCGCCCTATGAAGAAAGGCCCTTCCTGTGGTGAAAAATACTATCTGAAATTTATCTTTGGATTCTTGTAGCGCTAGCCTGTAGAGCATATACCTAAATGTTTGCAACCAAGTGTTCGGAAGCACTGTGTGTGTAAACAATCGTGAAATATAGCAAAAACGTTTCTTTGTTAATCCCAACTAACGTATGTCAGTCAGAAAAAAAGTATAGTTAAAAAAAGTAGGTCTCACAAATATCAACAAAATGTCGTGGCGTACATTAAGATTGGTTTATTCTTTCACTTAGAAAAAAATAAATACAATCCGAAAGTGCCTTTTTAAAATATTCAATTATTATTACAATAATTAATTAACAAGTTTAAAACTTTCAGAATATATGTCCCTTGCCACTTCATAAAAACTCATTTGTTATTTAAAAAAATGGACTATTTTTGAACGGAATTTCTACAGACTTGACCTATAGGATCTCAACAAAAAATGGGGTATTGTCCTCTACATGAGTTGTGCTATCAAGTACACTTAGTGGCAAAATGACTTTCATGATTAAATTGCATAAAAATGGCTATAAAAAGAGGATATGTTTTTTCGTCATAAGCAAATAGAATAATTTTGTCAATTTTCGCTTAATGGAATCGGGATAAAATTCATTCGCTATGTGCTATTTTTCTACACATTTTAAAACAAAAATTGTTGTACTTGAAGGGGGGGGGGGGTGATCATATTTTCTACTTCAAAAATTACTGCTAATGCAATTTTCAATCCACATAGCTGAAATTTACATTAAGTACAGAATGGGAGCTGTACTATTTGTTATGAAATTTCCAAGGCAATGCATTATTATTTTGTTCTTGATTATGGTGCTGATTACAATCCTGTTGAGATATTCACAGAAAAAATCATATCTGCTGTCTGCAATGTACAACTATTTTATTTATCTTCTTTCATTTTACCAGCAATTTATTGTTTATTTGATTGAATGTCAAATATACCTTATTACTTACAATATCTGCATGTAATAAATTACCCTAGCAAAAGAAATTTGGAAATATTTTTTTTGGTCTGAAAGAATAAAGTGATTATGCGAAAAAAATTTCGCAGATATTATTTTTATACAATTTCAATTATTTGCAACAATTTAGTCGATTTCAGAGTTTTTAAAAATACAATATAAACTTTTTTCGGCCGCCTTTATAATAGCGGATCATCTAGTAAAGTTGAAATACTTCTAAAATTATACATTCTTCGACATATATATACTTTTTAAACATTTTTTATCTTCCTCTTTTTTAATGTTGACATAGGTTATGTTTTTATTATTAAGAAGACCCACATTGTGGTTGAAACGAATATCTGTAGCGCTTTTTTCAACATAAGAACTGTCCCTTTTAAGATTAAAAAAACAAACATAAATTTTGTTACGTTATTGAACAACATTTTAAGAATTTACCTATAATTCTTCTTTTTGCAACAGATACTTGATGATCCGTTGTTGTAAAAACGGTCGAAGAAAGTTTATACGAGTTATATGAGTTATATATATATGAGTTGGACGAATAGATATTATGTGTCCTAGGTGCTTGGGGTGTGCATCACACACTCTGCAGATATCATCGGAAATGTCTTGGCTCAAAATGTGGCGACGATATGTTAAAGTAGAAATGACACCATACGGCATCGACTGATCCTTCACATTTCTGTGGAAGATGCCGTGCATCTTGTTGTCGAGCAGCTGTACACAGAGGCTTTTGTCCTGTTGTTTCTTAATTGGGGCCTTCAGGAGTGAGTACTCGAGATGCATAATGTTTTATGCATTTCGCTCACCCTTATATTGAAATCGCGGCCAAGTGTTTCAGCAGCCTCCTTCGGAGCTTTGTACAGAAACGCTCCTTTGTGAGATATAAAGATATAAAGTCGCGGAACAGACGACTTAAGGTGCATGCTTTTGTTCATGTGCAACACTTTTCGTGACACGATATCGAGAGATCTGAGCTCGTCCTTGATCCATGGAATGTTGCTTCCTGAATGCGGCTTTGTGGCACTCCCAGGTATTTAGAAGTCTCTCCAGCGCCAAGGTGTCATATAGCTCTTCTATTGACAAGTTCAGGATCTTCAAGGATGCCATTAAGTTTTCCTCGCTTAAAATTAATATTGGCGCATTTTTCGAACGTGGTGCAAGCGCGGGCGTCTCGGTCGGCCATTTTGTAGCCAACGGGTTGCTCTGGCGATGTGTCGATCATTCCTGGAGTCCGCGATGTTATAAATTTTTGTTTTATTCTCATTCTTACTATTATGAATAAATATTCTCTAATTTAATACTGTCCTTGGTTGAATTGAAAGAATTTATTATCGTCACTTTCGGGGCGTACTTTCTCTCACACCACCGATCTCACCCCTCCTCTCATGCAGGCTAGCAGTGGGCTAGTTTTTCTAACCTAGTGGTTGCGACGGAACCGGCGCCGACGGGGCTCGGATAAGGAAACATATCTAGAGCCTGGAAAAATAAAATACAACGAGCTTCGTGGGTTGTTCGTGAGTCGAAAGCGTGCGACTCACGAACTCGGTAAAATCCGGTATTGGTGTCGCAGCCGCAGGTAAGTGGAAGCCTAACAATTTCTTAATAAAAGTAACTGGGTTTTCCAGTCCTGGGCCATCCCGGGCCAGGACACGTGATTATCCGTGGTGCACACGATAAAATTGGAAAACTGAGTTACAAATGGCGCCCAGCATAGAGGGCCGTTACAGGTTGACGCAAACGGCGTGAGAAAGAGAAGGGGAAAGGAAAGTGACGGTAAGCAGCCAGAAGTGGTCAACTAGTCGAATATTAGTCACGCCTGTTTACTAGAATTGTTGGTCAATTTCGCTTTTCTGAGGTCCGCTTGGCTCTCGCATGTAGATTTAAGCACCACACCAGCACCAGAATACATTGAATCAGGACTACCTCGGTTGAAGACTCGAACGAAACTTTTTTTTTTTTATAATTTTCTCTTGGAATGAATTTTTTTTAAATAAAAAAAAGACTAATCCATTTTGAAGGAAAACAGATTTTTACTAAATAATTCTTCGAGAGTAGAAGAATTATACCAGTGTTTTTGAATTTTTTCTTGTGTTTTTAGTTTTTTTCTCTTTTAGGTAAATTTTGAAAATTTTTAGTTACGGCCGAAATTTTGCGACGCTTACTGGAGGAAAGCTTACAGGAAATTCAAGGACATTTTTCTTGTTTCCGTTTGTTTTTCCAATTTTCTTTTTTTTTCAGGAATATATATTTTCTTCTGGTCTAAGGGGAGATTTCGCGGATTTTCAGGAACAGGGAAGAACGGGAACCGGGATTTGGAAAGTTTCCATAAGATTGGGAGTTTTTCATAAATTCGGGTAATTTTCGGTAGTTCGAAAATAAACTGAAGGGAAAGCGTCACCAGTTTTTGTGTTTTTCCGGCAACATTGTTTTTCTTTGAGGTAGTCAAATCAAAAATAGTAGGACAATGGATGCTCACCGACAAATGGAGGGGGAACCAAGACAACACGATACGCGGTAAGACCCCGGTTGACCGGAAATTTCGGCAAATAGCGAAACGCATTCCGTAACCGGAGCCGCGTTAGAAGAGATGATCGAGGGTGAGGATAGGCAATCTAGGGCCAGCCCAGGCGCGATAAGGGGGTGAACAGGCGGTACCCTGGTACCCAGAGGACGACGACCCCCAGGAGCTCGTACCAAGGGACGAGGGGACCGGCGCGAATATTACGGGTCCCCCAGAGGGTACTAGACAGCGGATCGGGTTTCACCAACCCTTCACGGTGTCGGAGACGACCCTCCAGGAGCACCGACATTGGCCAGGGATGGGGGGAGACCAGGTCTTGAGGGGTGCGCTATCACCAACCTACACCCCACCTCCCAGCAGAGACATGTGGAGGGGGGATGAAGGGGCAGTGGCACCACCTACTCAGGCACTAGGGACGGGGATCCTCGTTTCGCGAAAGTTAATGCTAGGCCACGCGGAAAAATGACTAGGGCCAGCGCGACAGACGAGCGAATGGACATGTCCCTACATTTAGCTCAATTAGTTTCCAGGGGAAGTGCGGTACTCCAGCAGTACCAAGGGGCAATTAGGAGGTCGGAGAGCCCCAGAAGGGCTCAGGACTGGCTGAGACAGAACCGGGATTACCATGCCTCGGTACCACTAAGCCGTGGTGTGACGACACCACGGACAAGTGGGCCAACCGGACAGACGGCATACTACCCACCGACAGTAAGTGCCCTAACTTGTGCTCTTCTGGTAACTGCTTCGCAGCCGATTTTCACCACTGCGGTAATAAGAGACACGCGCCCGAGTAATGACTGGTACAGCAGGAAACGAGAAGCTCCGCTTAAGATAGAGACAACGCCCTACGAAACTGAAAACGGGGGCCGGACCGCAGAAACAGAACAATCGGAGCGAACTAGGAGCAGAAGCGAAAATTATATTGGGTACGGGTCACCAGAATTCTTAGAGCCAAGTCAGGTAAAACGTAGGTCGTACGACACAGGGTATGGAGGGCATGAACCCGCGCGACGATACCAAGGCGCGAGTTTTGGTTTTACCCGGGACATTAGAACGCAGTATGTCCTAACGACGGGACAGGGCCAGGATGGGCCATATTGGGAGCCATGGCGACAGAGCAGAGAGCAGAGTCGCGTCCCGCAGAAAAGGTACTCCCACGGTTGGGAGGAAAGACCGGAATATGAGGCCTATGCGCAAAGGCACACACTTGGGCCAAGAACCTTGTGCGAATTTGGACCCGAAGCCACCACGAGTCACGGGTATGCTCGGGGATGGGGGCGAGGCCTCATGCGACCCCTTAGCGAACCAAGAGACGTGACAAGAATCGTGGACGGGTGGAAGGTCAGTCTTAACGGACAGAAGGGCTCAAGTGTGGACAACTTCTTGTGGAGGGTAGAAGAGGGCAGAGCCGCCTCTTCCCTCACAGACGAGGAGTTGTTAGTTGCGATGCCCTTCCTCTTGAAGGACCTTGCGTGGCACTGGTTTCGTCAGAACAGATTGCGATGGAACACGTGGGACCACTGCAAGCGGCATTTTCAAGCCCGCTTTGGAGACGCCTTCTACCAAGAAAGGTTAGAAGAGCAGATCCTCTCACGCAGGCAGGGCCAAGAGGAACCGGTAGCAGACTACCTGACCCTCATGTACGGGCTCTACCAACTCTCGAACAGGCCAATTGATCTCGACGTCCAAATGAATAGGGTATACGCGAATTTCAGGTCCGATTTTAGGAGAGCCATCAGACGTTACGAATTTACAGACTAACGCGGTCTGGTGGCCCTGGCAGCCGAATATGAGCGCGTTATATCCACGCTAGGCGAGGATATAGCCCCTCCGTGCCCCGAGAAGACTCTTATCCCAGAATATGCGTATGAAGGGAAGAAGGCACAGCCCAAAAAGAGCAGTTTTGTGGCCGCTATCACCCCGACTTCAGACGATAGCGATACCCCACAGAACACATCAGAGTTGGCACCTCTGATTAAAACGCTTATCGCAGCGATTGGAGTGGAGAAGCGTGGAACAGGTGCCAACTTGGCTTAGGAAGAACAAACGAGCAGGTCCACGACCGACGGGGCCGATAGGCGTAATACCAGAGGCCCCCGGTACCAGAAGGGCTCGGAACGCACTTCGGAAGGAAGAGCGGCACCCACGATGAAATCAGGTGCAGGGTCTGTCACCTCCAGAAAACAAGGGGATGATTCTGAAGTGGAGTGCTGGAACTGCCGACAGAAAGGTCACTTCCAGACAGGCTGTATGAAAAATCGACGGCGTAATTATTGTCGTCGGTGCGGAAAGGAGGAAGTGACCACTAAAGAGTGCGAACTGTCCGGGAATCGTCCGGGAAACAGAAGAAGGGATAAGGCGTAGGGGTCAACCCTTCTTCCTCTAGTCCCAGACCGACCCCAAAAACGACAGGCACGAATTGGAACAGATCAGGCCCAAGCGGACGGAATGGGCAGTAATGGGGATAGCCCAGGAGGCGAACCCCGCTCCCATAGATACTCCGTCGCCCTCGGCAGTAAAGATCCCGGAAATCCGTACAGTGGAAACGGCACACACCATCGTTCTCAGTACAAGAACGAGGGTGCGCGAAAAACAGAACCCCTGGCTAGAGAATCAGGTGATACTGGCCCTGATAAAGGAGAATGAGCCCCCAGCTGTATCGCCGGATGAAGGCCCATCGTTACCGCTACGGTAACCCCTAAAGTCCTCGCCTTGATTGATGGAGGGGCATCCCGAACAGTAATGGGAGATATTGGCTTGGTTATAGCAGAACGGTACAAGGCAACGTTTCACACGACACCGAACCAAGCGGTTATGACTGCTGACGGTACTGTCAGTCAAGTTCAGCCCAGATGTTATCTCCCTATCGAAATCAATCGTGTTTCGCGAATGATGAGGATCCATATTGTCCCGAGCATGGGAGAACAAGTATTCTTGGGTATGGATTTCATCCTCACATTCGGAATGGTGCACGATGGCAGTAAACGACCTTGGTACATGGCCACTATATTGAAGAGGGTATTGAGCTGGAAGTGGAGAGGAGGGACGAAAACGCGACAACGATAGGCCAGTGTTGCGGCCTCAGAGAAATAACAGCTGACGAGCGACATGAACTGGACACGTTAGTTGCCGGGGTAATTAAGCCCCCTCCTGAGGTACTTCCAGCAACCGATCGCATTACTCATAGCATAGACGTCGGGGGACCTCCACTGATAAAAGCGGATGGTCTAGTCCCGTAGTAATGGCCCGGGAGGCCGACGGGACGTATAGATTTTGCGTGGACTACCGTAGGCTCAACAAATTTGAAGTGGGGGTACCACCAAATACCGACGGCCGAGGACAGTAGGGAGTACACAGCGTTTACAGTCCCTGTAATGGGGCTGTTTCAGTTCACAAGGACGCCTTTTGGACTGTCAGGAGCTCCTGCGACATTCATGAAGCCTAACGTCTATGCGTACCTCGATGACATAGTCATCGTCAATGAGACGTTCAAGGATCACCAGGAATGGGTAGTACGAGTAATAGGCCGCTCACAGAGTGCCGGACAGACTATAAACCCAAAGAAATGCGAATTCGGGAGACTGACCGTACGTTATCTCGTATTCCTAGTGAATGAGCAACTGAGACGGTTCTTGGGGATGGTATCGTGGTATCGTCGCTTCATACCGGACTTTGCGACTGACGCGGAACCACTGAATAGACTGCTTAGAACGAGCGTCCGTAGGGAATGGGGAACCGAACAGGAAAGCGCGTTCGCTAAGCTTAAAGGACAAATCGCTACGGCACCGATTTTGACATATCCCGACTTTGAAGTCCCTTTTGTACTCCAGACCGACGCGAGCGACTTCGGCCTCGGGGCGGTTTTGACGCAGATGCAAGATGGCGGTGAGAGGGTGATCGCTTTCGCCAGTAGAACGATGTCGGACGCGCAAGGAAATTATTCGGTCACGGAAAAGGAATGTCTAGCCGTGATTTGGTCTGTTAGAAAGTTCCGTCACTACCTGGAAGGGTTTCATTTAACAGTAATCACCGACCACAGTTCGTTGCAATGGTTACATAATCTCCATAATCCAACTGGTCGATTAGTGCGATGGGCACTTGACCTCCTCGAATACGACTTCCAGGTCGTACACCGGAAAGAAGCGTTGCACCACGTGCCTGACGCCCTTTCTCGGATGTGTGAGGAGGAGGTAGCAATCCGCATAGCTGCAATAAAGCCGGTGGAGGACGAGTGGTATCGTAAACGAATTCGCGAGGTCGAGGAAACCCCAAGAAAATTCCATGGTTGGAAGATCGTGGACGGAATGTTATATCTGCACCGTCCAAATCCGCTAATAGACCCGGTAATCGAAGACCTAGAGGCATGGAAGCTGGTTGTACCAGCCGAGCAAAGGCAAGCAGCCTTTGACGAGGTGCACAACGATCCACAAGCCGCACATCTGGGTATCGAAAAGACATACCGGAGAGCCTCGGCCCAGTATTACTGGCCAGGCATGTATCGTGACATTTCTCTATCGGTACGTTCGTGTGACACCTGTCAGCGAATTAAGGCTGACCAAAGACCTGCAGCGGGCCTAATGGGTCGCAGGGTAGTGCAGTAGCCTTGGACCGTAGTGGCCACAGATGTAATGGGCCCTTGGCCAAAAACAGCATTGGGATTCGAATACTTAGTAGTGTGCGAAGACCTCTACCCTAAATGGGTGGAACTGTGGCCCATGAGACGAGCTAATGCCGAGAACATTATCAAAGCTTTTGAGGACCATATCCTCAACCGTTAGGGAGCACCGGAAGTGCTCGTTTCAGACAACGGAACATAATACGTCAACCAAACGTTTCAAGGTTTGACAGAGACTTACGGAATCCGACGTTCCTTAACTCTAGTGTATCACCCACAGGCGGGCCCTGTGGAGCGAGAGAATCGGGTCCTAAAAACAATGATCTCAGCATACGTAGCCCAAAAACACTGGCAGTGGGAAGTATATTTTAAGGATTTTAGGTTCGCCTACAACATGGCCGTGCACAGTACCACGGGGATCAGCCCGGCCTACCGGAATCTAGATAGGGAACTAAAGGCTCATAATAACCTGCGCCGAAGAGTGGAAGAACAACCAGTATTGCCCCCACCAGAGCACGAGGAGTGGAGGCAAAGAATGGTCAGACTAAAGGAGCTCCAGGATCTGGTCTCCTTACACCACGAAAATGCGTTCGATCGTCAGTAGATAAACTGCGACAAAAGGCGACGATACGCGGCGTTTAACGTGGGAGACAGGGTCATGCGTAAGGCTCAGGTAACATTTTCAGCCCAAAGGGGAGTAACGAAAGGATTTGGGGGCAAAAAGCAAGGACCTTACATCGTGGTCCACGTATTAGGGCCGTCAGTATACGAATTAGGGACGGAAGATGGACAATTAGTAGGAAAGTTTCCAGTAAAAGTGCTAGTTACCTACCACGATGAGGGACCGCCTAGAGAGGGGGGGGGGTAGTGGAACAATAGGTAGTCAATCCCTCCCTAAGTAGTTCCCCTAAACCCTTGCATGCCCAGAGTACAGTAGATTTTTAACAGCTTTGCAAGCATGTATCTTGGGGCCCCATTAGGGGTATATAGTAACGGATAAAACAGTCAACAATGTACACGACATGAGATTGTTTCTTCTCCTCGAAGCCGCAGCGGAATACCACCGTCTGGGTCACCAGAAGATATGCCAGGCGATCCAGGGGGTGATCGGGATGATGCGACAAGAAGCTCGGGACATCCCTCAGCAACCCAATCGCCCGAATGGAGACCATCGCCCTACCGGGACCACCGGCAGCCGAGGGCGAGGCCCAAGAGAAGGTGGATCCCGAACAGACAAGACCAGCAGAGGGGAAGAGACAACCCGAGAAGACGGTCCACCGGGAGAAACCGGCCCCAAATGTAACTCCGACGCAGTGGGAACCAGCCGGGATGGCGAAAGACCCGTCTTACGCGCCCTACGCCGAAGCTGGACCGAGCCGGCTGGACTCGACCTCTAGTCGAGACAGCCCAGCAAGACCAGCGGTCAAGGAGGTTACCAGCGAAGAATCCTCAACCCTGAGGAAGCGGCTCCGTCCACCCAAACACGTTCGCGAGTGAGAACACCGTCAACAGGCGAGCCGGGAAGAAGCTGACCGTGTACGCCGGGAGCTGGCCGAAAAGAAACGCTTGAACGAAGTCAAGGCCAAAGCTTGCGCAGACGCCGAGCGACACTGGGCGGAGGAGAAGGAGCGCCGGAAGGTCGAGGGGTTCTGGCGTAGCCGAACACAGCTAGGACGAGGGACCGGAATTCGGGACACAACGGGCGGAGGCACATACAAGGAGTGCGGAGGGCGGGGACACCGCTGGCACGAGTGCCCGACCCCAGGCCACTTCTCATAAGAGGCTGGGGAAGGGATTATTATTTTCTATTTTGCTGAATAACATAACAACAATGGGTCAACAATGGGTCGGCGAACAATGCCGATAATCCTAGAGTTCGGTGTACTGAAAATAGTTTAGATGGGAAGACGACGACGAACCGGTGAAACGCCCACATTGAGTGGACGAATCAACTCAAGGATGACTTGCTAGACTGCTACGATGCCAGCATTATCCCTGTTTACCGAGGCTTCACGGCGCGTATGCACGCTCTGTGTGCCAGAAACACACAGAGCTTCAGCACGCTCGATTCAATCGTTGCGAAATGAACGTGCCTACCTCTGCAAAATTGGATATGTACGCGGAGCGCTTTCCCAAGCGCAGCTTGATCAAGCTGCAGTTGAAGATGAGGAAGCGACGTTAATACCAACCGCGGAAAGCAAGCACCTTCTGAGAGATGGTCACGATTTCAGGACAAGAAGGAACATTAACATGCAAGTTCCTCCTAAGCCCCAAGATCTGACTGAAATGGATGCCTCCCTTCGTGGAGAAATCTCGCAAGAGTCCGACCTCTGGACGATCAATTGCTCAGTTTATGGTGCTGCGAGAGCTTTGGCTGATTTAAGTTGAAGGTTCAAACCGACGATGGATCAAAAGACCAAAAGACACTTCAATCAATTGAACAAGAAGATTGGATGGGAAGACACAATGCGTCCCGTGTTCTCTGTGTGATTGACTACATAACATCTGGTAGACCATTCACTGAACTGGGTTCGAAAGTTGGCCCAAGAACTGAGGATCTTGAAACACACACATGAACAAGTGAAAGCTGCTGACAATCATGCAGCATATTGTTGACATAATACGGCTGTTATCTGATGCAAGGAAGAGAATACAGAAGAAGGAGAGATGGATCAGGGAGAATGAACTTCGAGAAACGAACTATATTCGTAATCGAGTTCTCGTCTCCGTCCGAATACAACATCACTGGCAAGGAGAAAGAAAAGAAGGAGTGGTATCAAAACCTTAAGGGGGAGCTGCAATGACTGTACACAAAATATTCGGTACAAGTAATTGTCCGTGTGTTAGGTGCTCTTGGAGATGCAAGACTATCACTGCTTTGTAACCTTAAAGCCATGCCTACGTGCCAAAAATATGCCCAGGCACTTTCGAGGTGGATGCAGAAAGATTTCATCCTTGATTCGCTTCGTGTCCTCAAGACACACGAGGTTTTCGCCAGCTTGTTGCTGTGATTTCGTCGTGTCCTGTGAGAAACCATCTTATAGTTGTAAGACGTGGTCATAAGTGTGATTTACTGCGGATCTACTGGGAGCCGGTGTCATTTTTAGATGGCAGTTGCTTTCAGTTGGACCCTGCGGTGGTAGTTTAACCTTGTTTTTTAATTATATAATATTGGCGGAGTTGGTGGAAATTCTGTGTTATTGGGTCGTTAGTAAATTGACTTCTTGATATGAGGGTAACTCAGTGTTTATTCTTATATAATCCAGTGCGCACTCTGCTCTGTCGTCACAACACTCTTACAATTTATGAATACACTGTGTACGCGGCTATCGGTCGACGGGAACTGTGGGAGATCCGCCGTTCTTCTACGACACACATGGCAGGCCCGCGCAGGTGCGCCCCACATGCGATGTCGGACCGCTCGCGCACTTTGCCCCCGCGTCTTCTCCCTCCGAGACTTGAAGCACTCCGACAAATATATATATAATAAGAACATGAATAAAAATATATTGATTATTTTCATATTTCTTCTTATATTTCATTATATTTATACATTTATTTCAATTCATTTATTTTTTTAAATTTTATAAATTTATTATTAAATTATATTTTATTAAAGGTAAAGGATCGGAACGGTACTTCCCTTCCGAACATTTCCGTTTCTTCTGCTAGGGATGACGAAAGCCATATAACCGTCAAAAAAACACCAACAAATTTACGAGTAGCGCCGCCGCCTGGCCGTTTTCAACACATGGACCCTTTTCAACT
>CAKNWW010335824.1:1077-11799 GCA_932074435.1 Andricus kollari | reverse complement strand
AATCTTTGATAACCCGTGAATTATGTTATGCAGTTTGTTATTGCCAGGATCGAATAGACAAATTTTGAGGATAAACTGACACACTTTCTTCTATTTAAAGCAGCTTTTACAGATTGTAGAGATAGTTCATATAGACGATTTTGAACTAGCTTGAATGAATATTTAATATCGTGTTTTTTGTATGTGCTTGTTTTGTCTTTATGTAAGTAATGTAGATAATAAATGTAATTATGTAAATCCAATGATAATAAATCAAATTTTATTAACAAATTTTTTGACATTTTCTCGAAGACATTTTTTAAGAAATATTTTGCTAAATCAAAGCAGACGCTGTTACTAATTACTAAATATATTAATTACTAAATACGAGGGATTCCATTTACGAAGTTGTATTCAACAAAAATGTACTTATTAGAAATATTACTATTTCCAGATAAACTTCGAAGTATGTATCGTTACCAGCTGGACTTCTCAGTTTTGCACTTTCCCCCGAATGTATACATCAAATACAATGCATCCGGTTATCCAGTCAACTATTATTGAAGTGATGTACTTTTGCTAAATGTGTTTGCGAAGAAGATGAACTTTAATGTTGAGTCCAATTTAGAATAGTAAGGAAATCTCAAAGTCAACTACCCAACACACAGGACTGTGCTCTTCATGTTGTCGCCGAGAATAATGTAAGTTGTGTCATGTTAAAAACAGAATCGAATTGGTTCATTTCACGCTTCACGGGTGCGGATGGAACAGCTTCAACGACGGCGGTGGAGGAACCTTTTGTTACATCATTTAAAGGATTCTATCTAGAATCCTTCTACTGCACCTTGGATGAGTTTCCAGCGATGTCAAGAATAATGACGTCTAGGAATTGATTATTCCAGGCTGTTCGAAGTCCTTTTAGTGAGATGCCTATCAGCTTAATTATTTCTGTTGCAACATGAGTCATCCTACACAGAATCGATTATGATGAAAAACGTGGTCACTGGAAAACAAAAAGCTTTTAATTCTATTAAATTACTTACATCTTCCTCTATATTCACGTTACGCACAAAAATGTGAATACTTGGTTCCACGTTTGATCTCGTTTAGGAACCCAGGTTATACCCAGCATATGAAACGATTGCTGAGGTTGTAGATCAAGAGGTTGTGAAGAAGCTCGAAGGTCAAGTGATATCGTCGCCAACATTTCAGAATCGTTTGACGTCCACTTTCGAAGCGGGTGATGACCTCATTCACGTAGGTCCCTCGATGAATAGATGATGCAGCTAAGGGATATTTATCACCCTCATCAAAAGCAAGTTGCTGAAGACAACGAAGTGCCAAAAAAGGAGCACAAGACAATCCGTATCTGACTGTAGTGAGACGAAAGATTTGAACCAATTCTTCTGGAAAATTTCTCCATAGCATTAGTTGAAGATCTTGATCATCACGAAGTACCAGGATTTGTCTACATTTTCTTCACGTCGGCACAGACAACAATCCGATAGAGTCTCCAACGCAGCAAGATGTCCATCAAGTTTAGAAGAATTGTTGATCCCGTGTGAAGACATTCCTTGAAAGAAAATCCCTTTTCTGTACGCTGAGATCCATTAAGGACCATTTGAAGCTTGGCCGTGGAGCTTTTATCGCGCAAAACTCCATGAAGCGGTAGAAAAAAGGAACGGGATAAATCCTGACAAAGTGATGACTCAGTCGTTAAAACCATGTGACCAAGTTTTTGATATTCTTCTAGAAAACGAGTATAGGCTTCTAAGAGTGAAACGTCGCACTCGAGGCGACGCTCCATACGATGACGATAGGCATTTCCAAATTCATTGACCTTGTGCTTCATTGAAAGACGAACTAAGAATTGCCCTTTAGAATTGTGTGAGTGACTTGAAGCGAAAAAGTCCTCACATTCTTTTTCTTGCGAAGTCAAGATAATTTTTGAAGAAATTTCCTGATCCTCCCAGAATTTTTGAAGATCGAAGGTCACATTGTTCAACACTTCTTAAATCTATTGACGTACTTCCCAGACTTTTTCCGGATAAGGTCCACCCAAAATAAGTTTCCTGAGCAACAGGAGCAGTAGGGGGTCCTTTACGAATGTATGGAAGAAACAGATATGGAACGAAATCCTGCCCATTTAGAAACGTGGGACGTATGGAGAAAGCTTTGGAAGAACAAGAGTGTCAATGGGACATTCGAAGTCCGAGTCGAAGTGTGGAGCTAGAACACAAGAAACTAATCCGTGAGCAGAAGTAGGATGATTATTGCCTACGGATAGAAGACCTACTTCACATATGGCACGAGAAAGTTCAGACCGCTGAGTTAGCACCTCTGAAACGAGAGAAACTTCCGATCCTTGATCCAACAAGGCACGAACCAAGGCCGAAGAACCGTTGATTGACATGACTCGCAGGGCAGCTATTGATAGAAGACTTTTAGCTCTAGGGCAAGTGACTTGATACACCACTCGATGATTGGCAGTTGAGAGCTGTTGATTAACCTCTTCATTGTTCAGTGTCTGTTGAATAATGTTCACAGCTTGTGAGTCCAGATGAAGCATGGTATGATGCTTCTGTCCATAGAGTCGAGACGTTCTCGCTGACGAACAATCGCTGAAACTATGCTGACGTAAACAATTGAGGCAAAGCTTCTTCTTTGAAGCAAATTCCCTTCGTGGTTCAAGAAACAAACGCTTTCAACTACTTTAAATTACTGATATCTTCCTCAATATTTTTATTTCGAACAGCAAAATGTTTATTTGGTTCGAATTTTTCCCTTCGATTGAAAGAGATCTGCATTAATAATCAGCATTGTTTGATATGTATGTATTCAAATTTTTTTATTTTTTAAAATTCTTTTGGAGAATATAGCGCGAAATATCGACTCTGTCGTTGAAGTATGGCTGAAATTTGCTTTGTAAATTGTTAAAAACTTAGAAGAAGGAAGTCTGTTATTGCTGGATTGTTTCATATTTCAGTCCTTGACATATATTTGCATTTTTCTGTTTTTGAACAGGGTTATTTTGTAAAAATGTATTGGGCGTCGCACAATAAATAAATTATGAGGGCAAAGAAAGTATGACGTGGTTCACTTTTCTTGAAAGGATATACAGTTTAGTTCCTTTAGTACATACTTGATTCACCTACGCAGACAAAGTCTGGGTTCAGTTGAATTCGAATATTGACCTAGAATTGAAATGCAGTATTTTTTAAACAAAGAAGACTTAAATGGACTTTTTAGATAAAAGATCTGTTGATTAAGTAGTAACAATTGACATTTTTCATGGTTGCTTTTGAACTTGCGATTTTATGTCGATATTATTGTCGATATTATTGAATATTCCAAAGACCTTCTACCACAACATAGTCTTGGCAACACATTCTTGCCAGAAGCTCCTAATCAATTTATTTTCTGCATATGTATTTTCAAGTTAGACCATTTATAATTTTTCATTTTAAACGTAAAGTAATAATACAAATAAGTAATAGCGTTTGATTCATTTTTGGCCATCTTGTGTTTGGGTGCAGCAATTTACATCTCAAAAACTATAAACCTCATGTTGGATGGAAGTTAATGTGTAAAAATGTTTATTAATTAGAGAAATATTTAACGGAGCGTTAGGGCTGAAATTTTCTAATGCATTAACTGCGTCCGTATAGGATGAATAAAATTATGACCTACATTTTTTCGATAGATCTTAATACGGCCCATTGAATGAGTATAGCAATTTTGTCAACATTTCAGAATTTGATTCCTCTTTATAAAATTAAGAAGAAGAAAAACATCAAAGTTTCCCTGAAAAGGAAAGAAAAGAGTGGCTCCAGATAAATAGCCAAAATTCGGGACCTCCTTCTGTAGCGGAGGGGTCTTCATATTCATCGCAGCCGACATAGCGGCTAAAGCTTGGATACATAATACAGTGGTCGTGACATGGCCCTGAGAAGGTGCAGACCTCAAAGTAGGTTGTTTTGAGTTGCTCCAGAAGATGGTGAGGGCTACTTCGTAGGTCTCGGTTAAGCTGAAGGATCCGTCTGTGGTTCTTTGGCGGCTAGAGGTATTCAATCCCTCGCTAAGGACAGCATCCTGGCGAATCGTCAGGCACAATCGGCCTCAACATCAGGCCCCTCTACCATCTTGCAAATTTAACTTTAGGGTTGCCAGCCAGACACAAAAGGAGCCTGTCGGGACAAAGGAACATCGGGGGCAGATCTAAATGACTGCTCCCGGCCTAACCATTACCGAAATTAACTTGAATTGCAGCAAAGGCACCTTTGCGGTCCTGCAGTGGGGCATAGCTGCGAGGGGCACATGTATCTCACTAATCCAGGAACCTTGGCTAGCTCGATATACCTTAAAGGGATTAGGAGTGGGGGTGCTGGTTTTTGTTACACGGACCGCAAGTCGGTTAAAACAAGGGCCTGCATACTGGCGAAGGGCGTGAACGTCGTCCCGCTGCTAGAGCTATGTTTCAGATGGGATCGGCCTACTTTCCATATGACAGCAAAAATAACCCACTAGAGGAGGTACGTACACTGGTGAAATACTACTAAGTAAGGGGCCTTTCTCTTCTTCTGGGGTGCGATGCTGACTCCCACCATACCTTGTGGGGGAATACCCCGACCTTTCATAACTCGGTCTGGGAGGAAGGCATCGAAATCACCCCCTGTACCGGTATGTCAATGTCAAAAAGTGGAGAGTTTCAGACAAACCCACTATCTCAGATCACTTACAGATAGAGTTCTAGTTGGAATCCATCGTACCCGCGGGTCCCAAGTGGGCCAGAAATCCCAGAAGAATGGACTAGGACCAGTATTCCACGGAACTAAGAAGTGTGCTCTCGGAGGTGCCCATGTCAATTAGAGACGTGGAGATCCTGGAGATGACAGACAAGATTTTCACAGAAACCGTTAAATCTACTTATGATAGTAATTGTCGACCTACAAGAGTCTGAAAGGCTAGTAAGACACACTGGCGGCACGAGAAACTCGAAAAGCTTCGCAGGGAAACCAGAGAGAGCTGTAGACGTGCCAGCACTGGCAAAACAGATGAACTATGGACATCATTTATGACGAGAATGCAGTGAACGAGTCATTGTCAGATTAATCGAGACGTATCCATCAAAGTCGTTATGAAGAATTTATAAAATATAAAACAGGGAACGGAAAGAAATCTTTTGACGAAAAAGTTATTCTGGCATTTTTTTTAAATTATCGGATAAATGTAAGTCCTCCACTCAATGGGCGACATTTTTATTGTTAAAAGCAAGGTGTAAAATGAATTATAACATTGATATAGGAAAATATAAAAAACTCATTGCTTTTATTAAAAAACAACATGTTGTTCACGTACCAAAAAAAGCAAAAAATTTCACATCAAACCGAAATAAAAAAATTAAAAATGAAGCTCCGGATTCTACATACGTACCTAGCAATCAAGGTTAGTATTCGTTTCCAATCTTATTTTTTACCTCTTATAAAAAATAAGTCGCAATAAACAATAATTTTCCACGTAGGCTGCTCTGATTCTGGGCGTGCTAGGCCTAAAACTATAGCTATGTGGCTTGGTTTAAAAAATCCTAAGTTATACACTGGACGCACTTTTCGGCGCTCTTCCGCTACATAAAAACTGAAAACTACAATGACAGTGACAAAAAGGAAACAATTCATTAAGTGTAATAGTTTATTTCAACAACTAATTTATCAGGTAATTAACATTGAACAAACTACCTTGCACAAGATTCATCTATATTTTCAACGATGCTGATCATCAATCCTTCAATCCTCTGATGCGCGAAAGTCGCTGGATCTCATGAAGAAGAAATCATTGTGAACTGCTTTGAACAATCAATACCTGGACGTCAGTATTCTTGATACTGTCGGAAATACATTTAAGTTACAGTACTTCAATCCATTTACGAACATTTACTCAAAAAAACAAGAATCACCAGGAACAGTACTTTTTCCAGACAAATTCGAAACATGAATCATTACCATTTCACAGTCACAGCTGGGCATTTTCCCGCAAATGTGTACATCGAATACAATGCATCCGGTCTTCCAGTTAACTACTCTGAAAGTGATGTACTCTTGCTGAATGCTTTTGCAAAAACAATAAACTTCATTGTTGAATTCAAGGCAGGCATCTATAAAAAGGCACCCGGACCTTTAAACTTTCAGCATTTACTTTCGAACAAGGTGCAAGTCGCTCTCATCCGCATTCCAAAACAGAAGGTTCGTCAAGTTTATATTCTGGAGAATTTGCTAGTTGGATTAGGAACTTTTAACGCTTTGTCGCCAAAATTGCGAAATCCGGTACGTTTCGATGATTCGAGTTTCGTACGTGCACTTGCCCCTATTGCAGTGTTTTCTGCAATACTCTGGCTGCTGATGTACGCTTAGAAACACTACAGCAATGACTGGAATTTGTCTTTTACGCTGCAGGTCGTATTGGGTTTGACAGTTCCTCAAGAACTTGCAAATTGGAAATCAAGGGTCCTATTTGTCTATATGGTAATTGTGAGTTTGGTTTCCTTTTCACAGATTTACGCAATGCTTATTAGTAACAATTTGAAATCTGGATCGGAACTAGAACTAAGTACATTGGGTGAGTTGGATAAATCAGGTCTTGCACTTGAAGTTAATCAGGTCGCAATGAATTGTCTGAGTCGGGATATTCAAAATTTGAGCAATGTAAAGAAATCACAGAATGTTATGTTAAAAACACAGTCAAATTGGTTTAATTCGCACTTTAAGGATGCGGATGGAACTGATTTAACCGCAACAGTGGCAGAACCTTTTATCACATCAACCGAAGGATTCAATCTAGAACCAGGATCTCCCTAGGTTGAGCGATTTCGTAGTCTTCTCTTAAGACTAATGGCATTTGGACTCTACGAGAAGTGGAATAAGCACGTCGTGCCAAGGGTTTCACCTATACAGAAAAACAAAAAAGCGTTAAATGACTTGTCAATCAGATACAATAAACTTTTCTTAATTCTTGTAACTGAACTCCTGGTTAGATTTCTGGCCTCTGGCGTTGTTTTTGTGGTGGAAATTGTTGCTGTGAAAATCAATAAAAAAGGATGAGAAGCAAGTAGAGGATAAGTCATTGCTGGAATCTTCTATAAATGGTGAATTATGTGACGTTTGCTCTCGTCAGAGGTAAAAAGAGAAAGTGTTGAGAATAAACAGAGATACATTGTTCTGTTTTGTCAAAAATTAACTAATTTCATGTTATGGAAAAGATAAGAGTAGAATAGATTTGTATACATTAACCTGTACAGTATCGAAATATTAGCGATATCCAATTTATGTTCAGGAAGGAAATTTCTATATCCTTAGGATATTCACACGATATCCCAGGGTTTTTTTCGCGTTGAATGTTCAAAAGATATCTAGAACATAAAATACAATATAATTTGAAAACACTACAGCAAAGATAGCGATTTGTCTTTACGCTGCAGGTCGTGCTGGGTTCTCGAGCTGCTTAAGAATCTGTGAATTGGAAGGCAAGACCATATTTAGCGATATGATTATTGTAAGTTTCCTTTGCTCTTTAAAATGTTATGCAATGCTCGTCAGCACCAACTTTCAACCGTTCCCAGCGCTGCAAATTGCAACATTTGCTGATTTGGATAAAGTCGGGCTTGCGCTTGAAGTTAATCGAGTGGTAATTGATTAAATGAATAGGGATATCAAAAATTTGAGCATTATAAAGAAATCGCAGATTTTATTTTCTAATATAGAAAACTGTGTTCTTCATAAAATCGCGGAGGAGAATGTGCGTTGTCTGACGTTAAAACCACAATTGAATTGGTTTCATTCATCCCTTGAGGGTGCTGATGGAAATGGTTTAATAATGACAGTAGAATAAGCTTCTATGATAGAAAAAAAAGGATTTTATCTAAATGCAGGTTCTCTTTATGCTGCGAGTCCAAATAGCTTTCTTTTAAAACTAAAGGTTTTATTTACGTTAAAAATGTTCTGCATACTGTTTCAGTCCCCAGTTTTTTAATAAAGTCAACACTGTTAGTGTTCAGTTCATATAACTAATTTTTTCACAAATTCACGACACGACTTAAGATGAGAAACTTTTCGTCGCGCAAAGTGGCCACTGGCGTGGTCTAACGTCATCTGTTTCGGTATGTTTCGTGTAGCTAATGGAAGTATTAAGTTCAGTTAACCAAATTATTTCGTTACTTTAAACAGATTATTTTCCAATAAATAATATAATCTGCACAATACATTTATTCGGTCGAATAAACTAAACATGCTCAAATAAATAATTAATTTGAATTGACCAAATTAATTCCTTGTGTTTTTTTTTAAATAACCAAAGGTTTATTTGCGCTGAACAAATTTTTTAGTTTCAACATACAAAGTAGGTTGAACAAACTGATTTGTTGAATCAACTCAATCGCTTCTCTATGTGTATCGTTTTCTGTGCCGACGTGAAAAAAATTTACTGACTCTACCGTGATGGTCAAGATATGGAACTGATTCTATGCAAATATTCACCAGAAAAATGGGTTTAAATGTTCGATTGCCTTGTGTTCCTTTTTCGGCAGTTCGGTTGCTTAAGCAACTTACTTTTAAATCGTTTGATAAGTACCTTTTAGCTCCAGCATCTACTAATCGGGTTAGATAAAGTCATCCCTCCTCAGAATGAAGTTCATCAACTGTTAACGGCAACCGGCTTGCGGTTTCGAAAGTGGACGTCGAACGATACTGAATTGTTGGCGACGATACCAGTTGACCTCCAAGCTGTCCCACAACCTTTGGATGTACAATCTCAGCAGTCGTTTCATATGCAGGACGCGGCCTGGGTTCCTGAACCAGATGTCTCCATCTTCATGTTGGATGTACCAACTACTTCCGATGTCATTACCAAGCGCTCAGTTCTCAGAAAATCAGCCCACCTCTACGATTCATTCAGCTGGATGAGTCCAGTCATATTGACAGTCAAGATCTTGAAGATCTTCTTGGTTATACTATAGAGATAGTATTCAAGATGTTGCTTGCATTTCAGTTCTACGTTCGATTCGATTGCGTTCTTCTTCAGGGACATATGATCTTAATGGATTCCGTGATGCTTCGGAGTGAGCCTACGCTGGATCGATCTACCTATTGTCAACTTCAGTATCTGGAGAATTGTCTTTTTGCCTCTCAACAGTCGCGGTTAAAGCAGTTTCATTTGCACCCTTGTAAGCCGAATTGAAAAATAGACTCTGATATCTCTTCACTATGATCAAATTTTGGTTGTCCTTACTCATCCAATTAATTATTACTGAATAAACTTCAGGTCAGACCTGAATAATCGAATTCAGCTAATGTTGCGAGCTGCAACTCCGAGACCGGTTCTAAGTTTATGCTAATGAGCATTACATAATTCTCGGAAGAGCATACAAAACTCAAGATGACCATACAGACAAATATGATCCTTGCCTTCCAAATAATTCGTATGAGTAACAATAATTCTTTAATTACTTTGTCCTTATTTTGTAATTTTCGTTTATTTATTTTTATTTCAAAACTTGTTTCTGACTTATCTACTTATTCTTGGCATTTCACAATGATAATCATGATATTTTTGAAATAAAGAAAATATTTAACAACTCCAGATTTCTATAAGGTGATTCGCCCGAGATTATAAATAGATTCATGAAAATGAGAATTCTTTTATATATTTTTGTCTTTTGAAATGGTGAGCAGCGATCGACATTATTGAGTTCTCCAAAGACGATGTACGACAACATGTCACGGTTTAGTTGGACTACATTGCTTATAAATCTGAAGAATGAAATCACTGTATTAATCGAAATTCGTAGGTACTAATCACTGAGTTATCTATTCCAGAAGTGATGTACTCATGCTAAATGCTTTGGCAAAAAATATGAACTTTATATTTAAATTGCAAGTAGGCGTCAATGAAAAGACACCAGGATCTTTTATCCTAGAGCAGTTACTTTTGAACAAGGTGCTCTTAGTCAGACACAGACACAGAAGGTTGGTCAAGTTTCTTTTCTGGAGAATTTGGTAACTGGATTACAAAGTTTCAACGCTTTGTTGCCAAAAATTTAGTAGCAGGTAGATTTTGATATATTATGTTCCCTATACGCACTATCCCACATTGAAGCATTTTCTGCAATGCTCTGATTGCTGATATACGAGCTGAAACACTACAGCAACGACTAAAATTTCTTCTTCGCAGCGCAAGGCGTATTTGGCTTATCAGTTTCCCAAGAACCTGCAAATTGGAAGTCGAGGGTATATTTGCCATTTTCCTGTGACAAATAATTGAACAAACGTACAGGACTTTGTTCTTCACACAGTTGCAGAGAATATTGTAAGTTGTCTCATGCTAAAAGCACAATCGAATTGGTTTAATTCGCACTTTATGGTATGGACGAATCTGATTTAATCGCGACTGTGGAAAAACATTTTGTCGCATCAACAGAGAGATTATATCTAGAAGCAGGTGCTCTTTACGTTGAGCGATTGAATAGATTTCTGTTAAAACTGATATTATTTGGAATTTTCGCGGAGTGGAATAAAGACGTGCTAAGGATGTCCATCCCAGAAAGCAACGAAGAAGCATTAGATGATTTGGTAATCAGGCACAGTCAGCTTTATCTGTTACTTGTAATTGAAGTTCTGGTTGGATTTATGATCTCCATAATCGTTTTTTTTCTTGAAATTGTTAGCGCGAAAATTATGGTAAGAGGACTTTAGGCAA
>CAKNWW010335805.1:3119-17551 GCA_932074435.1 Andricus kollari | reverse complement strand
ATTCATGTATACATCAATGTATGTGCACTGCTGTACATATATGCACATACACACATGAGGGATATGCATATATGTATGTATACGTGCACATACGGGCAGAATTATTGTCCTCAAAATACTTACTAGATGCGTTCCGCTCCCAAGAATTTGGTGGAGCCTTGCCACACTTCAAGGCCCACGCAATCATCAGATGTTAGCACCGAGGGATGCACACAACGGGGCTACAAAACAAATAAATTAATAAACAAACATAAATTTAAAAGGAAAAGAAAAAAAGGGGTCACTGAATATGTACTAATATGGTGCATATAATAATGTTATGATAAAAAACTATTGAAAAATAGTCTACCTACTTTCATGGTACCGGTGTAGTTTCCACCCCCTGATAGAATTAGTTTTTAGGATTCTAGGGGTTGAAATGGTGCTAAGTAAGAATAATTAATGAAGGTATTATACATTGGCACTAGCGTGACCATACGTATAGAAAAAAAAAATTAATAAATATTTTGTCCTCGTTCTTGGTCATTAAGTACTTTCCACCCCCTGATAGGGATAGTTTTTCGGTTTTTATAGGTTGAAATGGTGCTAAGTAAGTAGAATTACCGTAGTTATTATACATTGACACTAATTGATTCTATGTATGGGGACAAAATAATTCAAATATATTTTATACACATTCTTATAGGGGTATTTTTTTTATTTTCAAGAGTGAAAGCGTCACTGCTTGATGAAAAACTATTGAAAACTATTCTACCTACTTTGATAGTACCGGTGATTATTTCACCCCCTGATAGGGGTAGTTTTCGGGTTTTTAGGGATTGAAATGGTGCTAAGTAGAATTAACGTAGTTATTATACATTAACACTAATTGATTCTCTTTATAGGGGAAAAAATAATTCAAAAATATTGTATACACATTCTTGTTTATTATTACGGAGCTTACACCCTCTCATAGGGGTAATTTTTCGATTTTCAAGAGTCAAAGAGTCACTGTTTGATGAAAAACTATTGAAAACTATTCAACCTACTTTTATAGTACCGGTATACATTCCACCCCCTGATAGGGGTAGTTGTCGGACTTTTTGGGGGTTAAAATGGTGCTATGTAAGAAGAATGGGCGTAGAGACTATACGCTAATATACCGACACGATCGTACCTACATAAAAAAACATAGTTAAATGTTATTTCAATTACGTTCATATGCATGAAGTACTTTTCACTCCCAATTAGTGGTAGTTTTTCAATTTTCCAGTGTTAAAAGAGGTTGAAAGGGTAAAATAATAACAAACCTGGTTACAGCATGCATTGACGATTATTTTGCGCTTTGTTGCGTCAATTTATGTTCTTTCCTTCAAAAACTACGTTGGCGCAAAAAAAGGGGCGGATTTTCGGCTTATTTTGGGGTCCCTCTTTGTAGACCTTTTTTTAAGTGCACAATTTTTGTTTAATCATAATTTGTCGTATCTTGCATAGTTTGACCGTAAAATTAAATTTTTAATTTTTAATTATTTTGTTTGTGCAACAAAAATGGGAATTTTCGATTTTTCCAGAAAATGCGAAAAGTTGTTATGATAATCTTGTAGGGCGTGCAAAAAGAAACATTTTCAAAATGCGCTCACTTTTTGAATTTTTATCTAAAATGGCTGGCTAACGAATTTGACCCTCATTTTAGGACACTTAAAAAGTATATCAAAGCCCAATCCAATATGTTAATTCTTTTGAAAGTTATCGCGCTAACAAATTAAGAATCTACAGACTAACAGACAGACATTTTGTAAAAACGAAAAAAATATTCTGTCCTAAAAATATTTCAAATCGAATAACATAAAACTAAAATTTTCATAAGTAGAAAAATTTACGTTCAACAATCTCTAATGCATCAACTGTGGATTCAAGTCGTTAAATATAAAAAATTGAATACTAAAGGTTTTAAGACGTAACAATTTACAATTTAACAATATTCGATGGTAGAAGAAGAGCTAAACGATTTTCAAAATAAAACATTAAAATTTTATGGTGATCATGATGTAAACAAAATTTCCAAAGATATAAGGTTTGAATGAAAATGAAAACATCGACAACACTAAAAACATAACCAATTATTTTGAAGGCAAAACTATTTTTGTAGCGGATAAAAATTGTAATCAAAATTTTCAAAAGATATTAAGTATAGCTAAAGAAATCATCCCCATGAATTTTGAGATTAAACGAAAATGGAAACAAGCCATGATTCACAACAGAGTTATATGACTCTTTTCGACTGAACATCAATTTAAAATTTCTAGAATTGAATAATTAAAAATTATTAATTTAAAAATTTGATATCAATTCAATTAAAATCAAAATTATAAAATTTTATTATTTTTATCCCTTTGAAAGAGTGAAAAAGTTAAAGAAGAAAAAAAATTGGAGTGAGATAGGAAAGTGTAAGAACGGATTTATTTCACAATATGAAACAAACAAAAACAAAATAATAAATTTATAATTAAAGTATTCTCCTATCAATAAGGTTTAAAAGCATTCAGAAATAAATTGTATCTTCAAATCAAATTATTTAAAAATTTTTTTGGTAGAAAATTAAGAACACAATTATCGCCTTTATTATTAAAGAATCATATACAACTTTTTTTGGTGAAATTGTACTATTGGTAATTAAAAGCGTTACAAAATTAAATAATTAAAAACTTTCAATTTTGAATAACTTTGAGTTCAAAATGATTAAATTTGGACAAATTGAAATTTAATACTAAATGGAATCTTTCAAAATCAAAGCTTCTAAAGTGCTAAAATAAATAGTAATTTTAAATGGTAAACATTAAACATAAAAATAGAAATTGTGATGTTAAAACCTTTTTTATACTGAAAACTTTGAATAGTTCAATGAATTGAAGAAAAATTAAATTAAAATTTGAAATTTAAAAACAGGGTTGCTACAAAATACCAATTTCGAAATTCCCTAACAATCCCTGACTTCTCCGTGAACAATTTTTCAGTGTCCCTAACCCTCATAAATGTATCTTTCAGGTCAATTTCCAACCAAAGAGGTGAATATTGGTTGAAAATGAATTTTTAACAAAGCAGTTCAACTTTCAACAAATTCGTGGAATTTCCAGCCACAAAGATGCATTTTCAAACAAGAAGACTAATTTTCATCAAACTAGTTGAATTTTGAACTATAAAGAAAACAAATTTTCAACCAAAATGATGAATTTTTGACATAAGGAGGTACGGTCGCGCATACTATCTGCAAAAAGTTAGTCCTAAGTCTATGTCGGAAAATAATACTGTTTGAGTGATATAAGTTTTATGAACCCTTAAATGCATACTATGTAGCTTATATACGTCGAAGAAAGACAAAAAGTAGTTAATTATGCCGGTATAATGTCTTGCTCATTAATTTCCTGTGAGACCTAAGAGAACATTTTTGGCTATGATTGTACACTACACATAGAGAAGTTGTATATACAGACGAGTACACACTAAATCCTCAAGATCTTAGCCTAGACGCGGCAACATCGCATTTTTTATGGTGTCTGCTTTGACAGTTGTGCTCTTTGACTTCAAATGAAAACGTGACATTTATTGAAAATGACAGATGCAGCAGTAGTGAAAGGTAAATTTGTAAAAACAAAATTTCTCATAAAAGATTTAAAACTGTTGCGCATGTGCTAGACCCGCTAGGCGCTCCGAGAGCGTTGCCTGATGGCTACCACGTGCTTGTTTTATTTTTCGAATAATTCAAAATTATCAAACTTTGCATACCTCTCATTCTCAAACTAAGAGGACGAAAATTCTGAAATTTTTTTTAAATCTTCATGAAACGCCCTTCTAACATATATTAGTTTTTGTAAAAAACGGTAAGAATAGTTTACGAGCTAGAGTTAGAAATGTAATATTTTCCTATGCTTGGGATAGGCTTTACGTGTATAAGGGTTCAACTTTAATCTTAATGATCTCAGCTCAGGAGAGGACAATATTTTTTAAATTTCGCAAACGTTTAGATAACATTCCAAAGAACCTATAGTCAAAGTTTAAACAAATCCATAAGAAAAGTGCGTTCGTGACCGTACCTCCTTAAAGCTTTGACAAAATCAAATTAGAAGATAATCTTAAATATATGACCACCATCGATTAATTAAATAATGCTAAAAACATAAGTAATCATTTCTTGAACTTGTCTCTGAAGTTTAGGAAATTGAATAATAATTCAAACAAATTTGTATTTTATTTTATAATTAAAATTCAGAGCCTATTTAAATAAGATTAGTGTGGGTACTATATTAAATTCAATTTAAACCGCTTCAAATTCCTAAATTTTCAAGTAAAAGTATCGAATTTTCAACAAGATAGATAAATTTTTAATCAAATAATTGAATTTTCAACCAAAACGATTAATTTTTTACTAAAAAAAAACGATTTTTCAACCAGCTACATGAAGTTTCATCCAAATAGTTGAATTTTTAAGTAGAAAATAATAATTTTCAGTAAAAAAATATTCGTATTCAAACTCAAATAATAATCAAATGTTTTTCAAGTTGATATGAATTATTCATTTAAATCTTCAACAAAGAATGGGAAAATTTTAAGGTATTACATTGAAATTTAAAAATGAAAAGTAACTATCAAGACTTTAAGTATGAAATTTTCGAATATTTAATAGCAGCATTGTCCTGAAATTCTTTAATGTTTGCGTTTGAAACCAAAAATTAATAATCGAGAATCGAAATTAAAAAAGAAAAAAACTACAACAAAACGTCAACAAGAGCGAGAAACTTACACCCTCCCTCTTTCGCGCACTGTAGTTCAAAATCTTCTAAAGGCCTGTTTTTTTTGCAATAACGCCCTTCGCCACCAAATGCTTACACGGAGGTCGCCGCAGGCGCCAAAAATGAGTTAATCCACTCATGTTGACACAAGTTCTTTTTCACTATCACAATAACAGCAACAAAATTTGTAGCAAAAACGCAAGCACACACGCGGTTCGAAGAGGTGGATCGTACGGGAAGACACCACTAACGCACTAAAGCGTTACACAATGCACGTAGCCACGGTAGCTATAATTACCCCCCACCTCATTAACCTGCAGTTAATCGCGAAGAATATAATGCCGCACTGGTCGTCCAGTATGCATATTATATAAGGAAAACAAAGGTTTCTAAAAATGTATTGAAGGAAATTCTATATGTCGAGAAAATGTGTTCAACCAACATTATTTCCATTAAATGACGATGGCAGTATACACAAAAGAAACAAACAAACAAAAAATTGTTTTTGCTGAGAAACGAACTCAATGTAAGAACTCCTCAAACAAGCTTCGGAGACCTGAAATCATGGCTAATATAAACACTTGGCGATACAACTGCTCGTTAGATCGCCATAGCATTTCAGGGACTAAATGCGGGAATTCCGGTGTAGTTTGTGACATACGACCCTGTCACATTCGGATAACTCTTAAAAGTTATCCTTATCCTAAATGGTTCAAACATTTTTGAAGACTCCATACACTATACATAATATAACGTATGAAGTCTTGGAAAGCCGCAAGTATCATTCAATCTCCGAAGGACAGAAACTTGCTGACAGGGCGTTAATAAATGCGATTCCAGTCGCTCACGTGCCTTGAAGTGAAGTCTTAAAATTATAAAATATTAAAAACTTTCAGCAACCAACATTAAAAAAATAAATTAAGTTTCACATTTCTAGCTCAATAAAAAATTCATGATTGCAGGTAATACTAGTTTTAAACCCTGAGTTTAGTTAAGTAGACATTAAGTAATAAAGGAACATATCATGAATGAGATAGAATGAGAGAAAATGAATCTCGATGTAAGATAGAATGAGAGAAAAAACGAAGGAAACAGTAAACGATCTTTGGTAAAAATGCACGCACGCATGTATGTGCATCAGAACTCTGAACCGGGCATACGCCAAGCTGTGAATTCACACATTCTCTGTTTTGCATTACACATATATGGAAGGAAAAGAGTATCTCGCTAGCCATTGCACGTACACTAGTAAGCGGCAACCCCACCGTGTCGCCTCGATGATGTAGCACAAATCTAAGCGTTCGCCATATCTCCCGTTCTCCATGCTAAAAGGCACAACTTTGACAGTTTAATATATTCCAAATACGTAATATTCTGGAAAAGTATTTTATCTTCAATTGACACAGAAAGCTGTAAAAAATGTATGAGAATGATTTTAGAAATGCCGAAAGTATGTCCACACACGATAGGCTTCAGGAAGAGGACACAGTAGGAGGCACTAGGCTTCTCCTAGTTGTGCAGATTCCTGAGTCCCAGACGAGGGCTCCTGCAGCCCTCAACAACAGGCCCTTCTATCACTTTGGACAGGTCAACTTTCGGGTTGCCGGCCAGGGACAAGAGGAGCCTGTTGGTAGACAGAAAGATCGGGAGCAGACCTAAGTAACTCGCATAGCTGCGAGGCACAGATGTATCTCGCTAATCCAAGAACCTTGGTTAGTTGGAGATACCATAAAGGAATTAGGGCGGGCTGGTCTTTTTTGTTACAGGGAACCCAAGAATGCCAAACCAAGGGCATGCATACTGGCGAAAGGAGCTAACGCTGTCCCGCTGCTTGATCTATGTTCGAGAGACCTGATGGTGACAACCACGTATCTCAAAGGAATAGAAAGGCTAGTTCTGAGATCGGCTTATTTTCCTTATGACAGCTATACCAATCCACCAGTGGAGGTATACACAAATGGTGGAATATTGAAAGGTAAGGGGTATTCCTCTTTTGCTGGGATGCGATGCTAATTCCGACCATACTTTGAGTGGCAGTACGGACATAAACTCAAGAGCTAATGACCGACTGGAATACCTAATCACTGGAAAGGTACAAGAGTAGTCTTTATTCCGAAAGCAGGTAGGATCAGTTATACCTTACCCAAGGCAATCGGTCCCATCAGCCTAACATCTTTTCTACTAAAAACCGTGGAAAGACTTGAGGGTAGATATATCCGCAATAAGGTCTTGTCTAGGAGGCCATTTCACAAGGAGCAACACGCCTATAGGGCTGGTCACTCGACGGAGACGGCCCTAAGTGGAGCAGTAAACCTAATTGAAGGACAAGTGAAGGAGAAAGGCCTAGCGATTGAAACCTTCATGGACATCGAAGGAGCCTTCAATAACGCCTCTGGAAAGGTCATCGGGGCGGCCATGATCACACATGGTGTGCCTATTGCAGTCGTGGAATGGAAATACCACATGTTGGCCAACAGGAATTTAACTATGACTAAGGGTGATACCACTTTACGTGGAACCATTGACTCGGGATGTCCGCAGGGACGAGCTTTATTGCCCTTGCTGTGGTGCTTAGTAGTGGATGAACTGTTTCATCTACTCTCGAGTCACGGCCACCACGTCATAGGCTATGCGGACGATATACTGGTTATCGTGAGAAGCCACCATCTGGATGAGCTCTTCGAAGTAATTCAGCAAGCACTAATGATAGTGGATTCACGATGCAAGACAACTGGAATATCGGTCAATCCGAGTAAGACAGACGCGTTTGTTTTCACCAGAAGGGATAGGTGGGGAACCACGAGTACACTGAAACTTGTAGGACAAAAACTGGAAATCAAAGAATGATCTAAATATCTAGGAGTCATTCTGGATAAGAAGCTGTTATGGAATGAGCACCTGGAAAACAGCTGCAGGAAGCTAGTAGCGAATCTATGGCTCTGTATAGGAGAGCCATAGGGAAAGCTGGGGCTTGAAACCGGAGGCACTTATGTGGATCTACACGGCGATCTTGCGACCCAGGCTAAACTATGCGGCGGTTGTCTGGTGGAGCAGGGTCAAGCAATCCACTGTGAAGTCTCGACTAGAAAGGATCAGGGGACTGATTTTGAGAGGCATCACTGATGCCTCGAAATCATCACCCACGATGGAACTGGGGGCACTAATAGGACTGAAGCCCCTCCATCTCACCATCAAGGCCGTGGCTGCGACGGCAGCCTGGAGACTAAATTTGGTAAATGACAGAAGAATCTCGACAGCAGTGAAGATCCCAGTCGACATCGCGAGGTGGCCGACCCTGAACATGCCCAGGGACAAAATGGGCACTTGCTACCTCTTTGACAAGAAATATCGAGTAAGCCTATCCACGAAGGAGGAATGGGTTAAGGGCGACGCACACCTGCCCAGTGATGGCCAAAACTTTTTTACAGACGGCTCCAGGAACGAGGAGAATGCATGAGCCGGTGTATATCGTAGAAGGAATAGAATGGGCTTCACAATCGAGATGGAGTCCTATGCCACAGTTCTACAATCTGAGATTATGACCATACTACAGTGCACCTACAAGGCAAAAGAGTATGACAACAAAAGAAACATCCCTATCTACTCAGACAGGAGGGCTGCTATGTTGGCCTTGAATGGAACAATGACGATGTCGCTATTAGTATGAGAATACTTTGAGGTACTAAATATGTTAGCAACGGAAAACCGAGTTACTCTACTATGGATCCCTGGACACAGCGGTAT
Organism: Andricus kollari; assembly: GCA_932074435.1. Classification (NCBI taxonomy): domain Eukaryota; kingdom Metazoa; phylum Arthropoda; class Insecta; order Hymenoptera; family Cynipidae; genus Andricus; species Andricus kollari. The sequence goes on along the minus strand of CAKNWW010335805.1, from coordinate 9,041 downwards.
CAGCGGTAGCAGCAAGAAGAAATTTCACTGGACCCGAGCCAGTTGTAGTTATTTCCAGTAAGGCAGTCACTGAAGAAATTAACAGTTGGCTGACTGAGGAACATCAGAATGAGTGGGTTTTATTCTCTGGTTCCAAACAGGCCAAAACGCTCTTGGGCTCAAAGCTTAACTCCAACTGAGCGTTGGAAATACTCAAGCTCGGGAGGAACGAAATCAAAGTCTTAACAGAAATGTTTATAGGACATGGGAACCTCGGTTATCACAGACAACTAATCACATCCTTTGTTACTGCCCTGCGATTGCGAGGAAACGTCTAACACTCACAGGCTTTGGGGTCACGCTTAGGCTCACAAGGGAATGCAACGGGATTTCCCAAGCGTCAGGGGCTGTTACGGTCTCAACCCAAATCTAATAATAATACGTAATAGACGGTATGGTCTTAATAAATTGGTATGATATTATTTGCTAGAAACTCCTCTCCAATTCCTGAAAAATTTGGCAACTTTCTATCAAACCCTGAAGTATCAGTACAATTTTTGGAAAATTCAAAATTTCCCCATGTTGAATACATGGTGTTTTCAAGTGCCAGGTGGCACATAATAATGTTGGAATTTCAAAGAATGAAAATATGGATTTTCTTTCTCAGGAACTGGAAACTTTTTTGGGGGGGGGGGTTGTCTTGCCCACTAGAGTAAAGTACCTGCTTTTGTTTTTACTTTCCTTGAAATTTCGGGGCTTCACAAAATATTAGAATTTAAATTTGAAAAAATTAAATGTAAATATTTAAATGAAGCCTTTTTAAATCCACCTATTCATTAAATGTGTAAAACAAAACAAAATATATAAAAATGTGCCTCAGTTAGCCCTGGCTTTTCAGCGAAACAGCTTGGCTAAGGTTTTGTCGACAAGATCCAAGCGATTCGATGGCTGAATTGAGTACTGCCTGCGGCAAATATTTAGGTTTAGACTCAGGTTTAGGTAGTTTAGGTAGGGCTCGAATCTCCAGACGGTGTGATTTTTCCAAGCGTTTGAGCGTACGATTATGTTTGTAAGTGACCGTGTGTGCAATTGTATAATTTCGAAAATAAATTAAGTGCAGTGACAATATATAAAACAATTTTTTTTGCAAAAATATCATTATATAACATCATCTGTTTCTAGCTCTGTACCGAATAGATTCCGGCTAGGACCCGATACGAACCGGATAAATCTTTCCAAGCGCCCCAAGCGTGTAGTATCCGGATAGGCTCGGATACGAAATTGTATGCCGAGTAGATCCCGGCTGGGATCGGAGCAGACTCAGATAGAATTTACAACCGCTCTGTATAGGTCCCGGATATACCTGGATACGAAATTGCATTGGAGAATAGATCCCGGCTAGATCCGGATAGAATTTCCAAGCGCTCCGTATAGGTCCCGGATAGACACGGATACGAAAGTGTATGCTGAATTGATCCCGACTAAAACCAGATAAGACCCGGATAGAATTTCCAAGCGCCCCGTATAGGTCCCGAAAAGACTCCGATACGAAATTGTATGCCGAATAGATCCCGGCTAGGACCGGATAAGACCCGGATAGAATTTCCAAGCGATCTGTATAGGTCCCGGATACGAAATTGTATGCCGAATAGATCCCGGATAGAACCGGATAAGAACCGGATACATATATTTCCCAGCTTCCCGTGAAAGTCCCAGTTAGACCCAGATACAACCCGGGTACAAAAACCGTAGTTCATTCTTGATAGGCACTTACATAAATCGTTGATGATAACCAGCCCAGGGTGACGGAGCACTCACGGGTACACTAGCGGTAGCGATAGCTGAGAAGCGAACGATGTGTATGAACACAAGCGTCTACACCCCGACTGCAACTTTGCGCTCGGGCAGGTTCTTTCGTTTGCCTAGGCGCTGCTACCAATTCTGGACGAAGGGCCCTGATTGTCGGTTCAATGGGATTCAAAAGTTTCTCCACTGCTGCTATGTGCTTTTCATTTTCTACCTCGCTTTCTACAATATTTATGGCTCTCTGTAGTTTTTCTATCAATATTTTTCTTTTTTACTAATAGCGGTTTCCTTTCTTCAGACGTACTAAAAAGCTCAAAAATTGATTGTGATTCTATCACTCTTGAATTTTTAGTCATTTATAGCGGATCGTCGTATCGATAAAGATGAGAAAATGGGGAGTTGATAAGCTAAGAGAATATACGGAAAGAATGGAAAAAGAGAATTTTTTGCTTGAAGATGGGGGAGGCGTGGATGAGATGTTGTGTAATATGAGAGGAAAGGTAGAGAAGATAGTGGAAGAAATTAGGCCAAGTGAGGAAGAAAGAAGCGGAAAGAGACGATAGTGGGATGTGGAATGTGTAAAGAGTAAAGAGTGTATGGAGTTATCGTTAAAGAATTAGAGAAGAGGAGAGATAGACAGAAAGGTGTATAATAAAAAAAATGAAACACGAGAAATTACTGGACGTAAAACGACAGGAGGAGGTGAGGTACATGGATGAGGTAGAGAAAGAGGGGTGGATAGCAAGGTGAGGGGTGAAGGTAAAATGATCAAGGAGAGAGGAACGGAAGGTGGAAATCAGGCGAATAGAGAGTAGGTGAATCAAGCAATTGAGAAGTTAAAAAGAAAAAGGCGAAAGGAGAGGATGGGATGGAGAATGAAGCGTTGAAATTTGGCGGAAGAAGGGTTAGAGAAGAGATTTGGGAAGTATGTAATAGATTATGGAGAGGGGAAGGATAACCGAAGGAGTAGAGAACAGTTTTGGTAGTTCCTTTATTAAAGGAAGGAGGGGGTAGAAAAGTGGAAGATTATAAAGGAATCACTCTGATGCCAGTAACGTATAAAATTGAGGCGGATGTGCTTAGGAGGAGATTAGAAGAACATGTAGAAGAGAAAGGAAGTATTCCACACAATTTACCAGGATTCAGGAAGGGGGTGGGGACAGTGGATAACATTTTCGTTCTAAATTATTTAATCAACAGAAACCTGGTACAGAAAAAAGGCAAACTGGTTGCACACTTCGTAGATTTTAAGGCATCTTTCGAATCGGTGAATAGGAAAGTTTTGTGGAAGGCAATGAAAGAAAGGGAGGTGGAAGAAGAGCTGATTGAGATGATAAAAGAGGTCTTTATGGAGACGAAGACAAGGGTGAGGATCGGGAACAAAAAGGAGAGGAGTTCTGGACATGGAGGGGTCTCAGGCAAGGGTGTCCGTTAAATCCATTGTTGTTTACCATATTGTTAGCAGACCTAGAAGAGAAAATGGAAAAGAAAGGTAAATGGGGTACAGTTCTATGAAAAAGAGAATATACTCGTTAGCGTACGCGGATGATGTGGTGCTTCTGGCAGAGAATGAAAGTGGAAATAACTTGCTAATAAAAGGATTCAAAGAGTATGGGAGAAAGAAAAAACTGACAATTAATATGACGAAGTCAAAGATAGTATGTTTCAGGAAGAGAAAGAATTAAGTAAAGTATGGGTGGAAGATAAATGGGGAAATGGTAGAGGAATTTTGTTATTTAGGATTCTGGTCCGAAGCGGGTAGTCGAAACGATGTTCAGGTGAAAAAGGATGGAAAGTGTGAGCAAGGTGATGGGTCAAGTGTGGGGGATTGGAAAAAGAAGATTCAAAGAGGACTGGAAGATGAGAGTATGGCTGTTCGACTTACTGGTATGGTCAGTGATGTGTTATGGAGTGGAAATTCGTGGGTAGACGGAGTACAAAAGGTGGAAAACATGCAAGAGAGATTTCAAACATGGTTTATGGGAGTGAGCTGGAACTGCCCAGGTTATATGTTGAGAGATGAAACAGGGAGAAAGAAATTTGTGATAAGGCAGAGGAAAAGGGTCTGGAAGTTCGAAGAAAAACTTAAAGAGTGGTAAGGGTAGCAAAGCTGCACAAGCATGCCTGCAGAAAATACTAAATAGAGAGAGGTGAGGTAACACGGGACATTCACGATGGGCGGAGGAGATATGTCAACTTGGAAGGGAATAGAGAATGTATGACGAGGGGAGGGAGTGACAGGTAGTAGAGGGAGAAATGAGTAAGAAGCAGGAAGAGAAGAGGTGGGAAAAGGTTATGAAGTCAAAATATAATAAATGTTATAGAATCGTCAAGGTGGAAGGGGTCCCAGTACATCTAAAGAAATTGAAAAATGAGTGCAGGTGGTCCAGGGTGATACGTTTCAGAATGGGAAAAGGCATGAATGAGTGTAAAAATTGGATGAGTGAAGAAATGAAAATGTTTAGGGTATATGGGTATGAAAAGGAATCGTGGGAGCACGTGTTGGAGAGATGTACAGGGGAACAGGAAGGTGGAAAGAGCGTGGTAGATAAAGTTAGGTTGATACTGAGTAGTTGTGGACAAGGGGAAAAGTTGGTGAAGAGCTTGGAAGAGAAAGGGGAAGAAAGAATGCATGGGGGAGCAGAAAACCATAATTGAAATATATATAAGGAAAATTGGTGTTGCGTGACTTGGAAAAGCTTGAAGAGTATTGGTAAGAGGAAATGGAAGCTCTGGAAGGTATTGCGCACTTGCTAGATAATAGTTAATAGCTAGTAAGATAATATTTAAGAACTTTTAAATAATAACACAGCGAAGCGATTATAGGTTAAGATAAGCATAAGGCTTAGTGGTTAAGTAAAATTGTAAAAGATGTAAAGGAAACGGAACCATCAGACCCGTAAAAGAGAGAGAGTAATAAAATACAATACAATACAGCAATTTCTTTTAGGAAATTAGGATTGTAAAATCTACAAAATGGAACAATAGGAAATATGAACAATTGACAAGTATTACAAAAATTGTTAAATCTAATCTAATTATTAAACCTATGCATTTGAAATTATATGAAAATTGAAAATAATCTATAAATCGTCAACGCAAACAGGACGTTAAGTAAAATTTTAAAAGATGTAAAGGGAACGGAGCCATCAGGCCCGTAAAAGAGAGATTAATACAATACAATGCAATACAGCAATTTCTTTTAGGAATTTAGGATTGGAAAATCTACATAATGGAACAATCGGAAATATGAACGATTCACAAGTAATAAAAAAATCATTAATAATATATCATTAAGCTATTTCCCTTTCGGCGAGCCTCTAGGGGTAAGCGTGACACTACCCGATTCGGGTAGTGTTTTTTAGGTGGATTTGTAGTAAATGGGCTCACCACACCCACGACCGCCAACAGCAACGCAGTAGTATCAGACGGTCACCCATCCAAGTACTAACCGCGCCCAACACTGCTTAACTTCAGTGATCTAACGGGAACTGGTGCTTCCAGCATGGTATGGCCGTTGACTAAATCTAATTGAATTACTCTAGGGAACTGACGGACTCTAGTCGGTGGGACTTAAACTAAGGGGCGATCCTTCCAGAGGGTAATACCAAAGCCTCCTGGAACATCGAGGGCGTGAGTTCGTATGCACCCAAGCTACGATGTGATCGCCGTGTCAAGAGCTGAATGGCACCATGGTTAACAAATCCTAGAACACCCCGGCCTGCCTCCGTCAGTAGAGTCGGACAGGTCGGGGTCTCACAGGAGGTGTCTTAGCGGAGATTTTGAGACACCAGGTTGAATCCCATAGTATGTAGACCCGCCTCCTACAAGCCGGCGGGCAAGGCACCCCACAGGGGCCAGTGGCTGCAGAAACTTTACATGGAGGAACTCCTCAGGCTTATCCTATAGCCCAGAGGAAGAAGGACTCCAGAAGCGTCCGAAGGTGCCCCGAATTAGCCTTTTAATGGCTGAGACGGGAGTCCTCATGGTGCAGATAAATCGGCACCACAGCAAAGGCGCCTCAGCGGTTCTAGCCAGGCGCATGTCAGTGGTGCAGGCAGGACTTGCCCTAATCCAAGAACCCTGTCTATACAGGAAAGGGATTAGTGGCTTTTCAGGGTGTGGCACCATATACTC
>CAKNWW010335797.1:587-11623 GCA_932074435.1 Andricus kollari | reverse complement strand
GCGGCTATTTTTATGAACCGCGCTCTAGTTTCCACTCCCACTACTCACGCAAGTGTTTTAGTGGGAGGCCCAGGATTCTGCGCTCTGCTGCTGCTCCTGAGAGATGCTAGTTTCTGTGATATTTCCCTTTACGTGGGGAGTTTTGCCTATCGTAAGGCTCTTAACTGTAACCCGCTGGTTACAATATATTAGGGTTTTTAAAGTCTCACGCCCTTATTTCGTGTCTTTTGGTGACAAAAAATTTTCCTAATTTTTTGAAAATTTAAAAAAAATGTTTAGAGGTAGGGCGCGACGTTTGAAGGACCCCAAAGTGTTAAAAACGCATTAAATCCTCGAATATTTACTAGAATCGTAAAAACTTTAAAACGATGATGTAAAACTATCATGTGAGCAGTACGAAGCCTGAAAATTTTATTGTTGAATTACACTTACCCCTAACTTTGCCAAAAATCACCCCTTATGACACTTGAACGTAATTTTCAAGTGTATTTTCTCAATTTTGTAAATGTGAAATAAAAATTTGGAGTGTAAATTATATAAGAATGCTGTATTATTTAAACATGGAAAGTCTTACTCTCAAAATAAAGATTTTCCATCTAATTCATAGTTAATAGCTTTTAACTTTCGACATATAAAAATTCAAAATTTGGTAACTATTAGCTTAAATCGTACATTGAAAAAGAATACACGACCGCATAACTTTTTCAATTGTTTTTCATTAGCTGATTGTATAGAAATTTGGTCTTTGGTGTGATTTAATATCATGAATACTAGTTTTTTTCTATCAGTCTAAAATGTAATACCAAAAATGTTTACTGATTTAATAACTGAAAGTGAGAAACTTGTCGGATCTCAATCACCCTTAAATGCAGAGGTTTTAAGTGTGTTTGTGTATCATCATTTTCATTTAAAGAAAGTGATCCAAGAGAGTGCAAGGTAAGTCAACTATTTTTACAGTTATGCATTTTATATTTACTTACTTTTACTTTTGATTTCAGTGCCTTATTGAATAATCATAATTAATTTGTTATTGTTAATCATTTAAAATTGCATTTTATTTTTTTTTATTTAGATGCGTTGTACGAGAAGCACAACATTTTTGGGATAGAGCTCGAGTTCCAACCCGACAAGAGCAGCATTATGTTACAAAATTGAAAAAGTTGTATGAAACATGGCATGAATTAAAAAGCTTCATGGGAGGAGACCTAATTTACAGAAGAATTTTTTTTTATGGATTCTGCAGGTGATTTATTCGATATTACTCATGCTAATGCAATCGGAATGATGAAGGCCCAGGAAGACAAAGATTTTATTCTAGCACAAAGAAAAAAAGAGAGGCGTGGATCTATAACCGAATGCATAGACGACCCAAGTGTTCAAGTGGAGCCATTAAACGTTACAAAAAAACGAAAACTGGCGAATGATGAAAATGGCCAATTGTCTGTTCCTTCATCGTTCATAGAAGCGGAGTGTGAAATGGATGATTTGGATGAAAGTGTAGACAGTCAGAATAAGGTAAGTATTTTGTTACAATTTCATGGAAATTGTTTAAACTGCTTCAATACTAAATGCAATTGTATGTAGGAAACATGTGACTGGAATGTAAATAAACCTAAGAGACGTAAAATAATGACACCAAAGTTTGCAGCAACTTTGGACAGATTAAGATTAACAGACAGGCAGGCAGTACACGTAATAGCAGCTACGGCTGAAAGCTTAGGACATAATTTGGGTATGTAATTTTAGTGAAATGAATTTTTATGTTAATTCAATTATATTTTTAAGGATGAAAAACTCATTAATTAATTAATTTATATTCAGACGATATCAATTTAAGTCGATCAAGAATACGGAGAGCCCGACAGAAGGAACGTGAAAAGTTTGCTGTAAGTTTAAAAGATGGCTTGAAAGGAAAGGGATGCTTACAAGTTCATTGGGGCGGAAAAATGCTTTTAGACCTCACTGGTAAAGAGAAGGTTGATCGTTTGCCTGTTGAGATTTCTGGTACAGGAGAATGTCAACTTTTGAGTGTACCTAAATTACAAAGTAGCACTGGAGAAGCTCAAGCTTCAGCTGTAGCTTCAGCAGAAGAAAGGTGGAATTTGGTTAATCGTGTGGTTGGACTTTGCTTTGACACTACCGGCTGCAATACAGGCAGATTCAACGGGGCATGTGGTCTTTTAGAGCAAAAGTTTGAAAAAAACTTATTGCACTTCGCATGCAGGCATCAAATTCCAGAAATTATTTTGCGAAGTGTTTTCGAGGAATGCTTGGGATGTACTGCAGGTCCCGATGTAACACTTTTCAAGAGATTTGCAACTTCTTGGAATAAAATAGATGTTTCTCAGTATGACTTTTATGCAACTGATGAAAAAATTTCTACTTTGCTAAACTTCGAAGCCGCATCCATAATCAAATTTGCCAAAACACAACTTGGGAGACAAAATTTACCTCGTGAAGACTATCGAGAGTTTTTAGAGCTAACGATAATTTTGCTTGGAGGAATTCCTCCACGTGGTGTGAGGTTAAGAGTTCCTGGGGCAATGCACCAAGCGAGATGGATGGCAAAAGCGATATATTCATTAAAAATATGGATATTTAGCAGACAGTTTCACCTAAATTCTCGAGAAACTAATGGTCTACGAGAAGTATGTATTTTCATTGTCAAAGTTTACGTTAAAGTATGGTTCGAGGCACCTCTACCTATTTTCGCTCCTAAAAACGATTTGGATTTGATTAAAAATTTAGTAGAGTATTGCAATTACAACAGTGCTATCTCTAAAGTTACCTGTCAAAAATTGAAAGACCATCTGTGGTATTTGTCGGAAGAACTGGTTGCGATGGCATTCTTTGATGAGAGAATCCTAGATAGTGAAAAAAGAGCTGTGGCAGAGGCAACGCGTAATAAATGCGGCACAGAAGAACCTTCGAAACGGCATTCTAAAGAAAATTTTGAAACCCTGGCAAAATCCGAAATTAAAGATTTTGTCACTACATCTACGTTAAACTTCTTTACCATCTTACAAATAAAATCACAATTTCTAGAGGTAGATCCCGCACTATGGAAAGATCGAGAGGATTACAAAAATGCTTTATTCATTGTTAAAGAATTAAGAGTAGTGAATGACAATGCTGAACGTGCAGATGCACTTATTCAAGAGTACAATCGCAGCATCATAAAAGATGAATATCAGTTGCAATATTTGTTGCAAGTTGTTAAGGATCATACACGCAAAGAAAGGTTTGGTTGCGGCAACCGAAAGTTGGGTTGTCCCAACCGAACTGTCGGGTTGCCCATGGACTGACCTCACTCATGGGTTGCTGTAACCGAACTGGTTCGGTTGTACCAAGTTTGGTCAATTTAACCGAACAGTTCGGTTGGAGTGACCAAACTGCTCGCTTAAGATCAGTACCCACAACCGAACTGTTCGGTTACACCAACCGAACAGTTCGGTTACAGTAACCTAACAGTTCGATTGCAGTAATCGAACAGTTTGTTTACTACAACCAAACTGTTCGGTTACATCAGTTAATCCCCCCTCGCCCCACACTCTATGGAAATGGTTGGTAGTTCAAAGGGAATAAACAATAAATACTAAAATAAAGTTATTATGCAAGTATATATATAGTTTATTTCTAAGTCCTAAGTGTACATCATAAACAATAATATAATACAATAATACTAAGGGCCAGTTCCACCAACCTCGGTTAAATCATTGGTTAACTGACGGCCAGTTAATATGTCGGTTTAACCGAGGATCAACTTTTTAACCGAGGTTGGTGAAACTGGCCCTAAATAGTTAAACTTTTAAAACAAACAGATGAATTCAGAATGCAAAATTTAATAGTTTATATTTTAACAACAAAAATTCAACAGCATACTGAAATTTTTCACTACACAATTGAATTTTTAAAAAAATAATTTACTATTTAGCGAAATAATTCAATTTTTGACAAGATATTTTAATTTTCTACCAGAATTGAAATCTGCTGCTTCCATTGCTTATACGCCCTTAAAAATTTGGAGTACACTCCAAAACTCCAAAACCACTCCTTCAAATTTTAATCAAAGCATTTGGAAAAATTCGTTCTTAACTTCAAATTTCTCGATGTATTTGTCGAGACCCCACTTAGAAATAAGTTCCTTGTACGTCATTTGCACACTAAAGACTTTCGATTTTATAAATAAGTCCACTGCACTTCAATTCACTTCACGAAACGCCTATGAAATGTTATGAAACACTGATGCTACGGTTAGGGAAGCGCATCATAACGGTATAACAGCTCCCTCAGAACGCGAAAATTCTCGAGTTTGCGCAGTACGATTAGGCCAGCAGGTGAAAAGAAAATAATAAAAATAAATGTAAAAAAACAATCCTTTTTTAATTCTAATATTTGTATGGTATAATATTCTATAAATCTATAATATATCTTAATAAATTGCCAGCGCAGGCCAGAGTACTAGTGCGCATGCGTAGTGCACTTGACCTTAACCGAACTGTGAGGTTCGCGCAACCGAACAGATTCAGTCATGATAACCAAACCGGTTCGGTTGCCACAAACCAACGTTTGGTTCAGAGAACCGAAATAGTGCCAACCGAACCCAGTTCAGTTAGGACAACCAAACCATTTATTTGCGTGTAGGGAACAGTATCTTTAGAAAAGACACTTAAAAATTACTTTTTAGTGTCTTAAGGTGTGAGTTTCGGCAAAGTTAGGGGTAAGTTTAATTCAAAAATAAAATTTACAGGCTTTGTATTGTTCACATGATAGTTTTACATCATCGTTGTAAAGTTTTAACGATTCCAGTAAAAATTCGAGGATTTAATGAGTTTTCAACACTTTGGGTTACTTCAAACGTCGCGCCCTACCTCTAAACATTTTTTTTTAAATCTCAAAAAAGGGGGTGAGACTTTAAAAAATCAAAAAAATAATTTTTTTGGACCACCCTAATATTATATTAGAAAAAAGTTAGAAAAAGTATTTGTAAATTTTTCAGATTTTGTTCCATGAAAAGGCGGACTAACAATTTTTATTATTTTCTACATATGATACAATTTGGAAGAATCTGATTTTGATAAATAAACAAAATCTAGGATCTAATCAGATCATTATTATGGAATTATTTATTGTCTATATGATAGACGCAGGCATGCGTCGCAGACAGGCCGGCATACGCAGTCCTACGTGAAGTACGTCGTGATGGCGATATGAGATCATTGCGCATGCACTCTACCTACCCATCACAGCTATATGATCACAGCATTGCGACAGGTGATGGCGGCATGCGTGCCTTATGACTCGCTCAGCGTGCGTCGCACGATTGTTATCCGGGCGTGCTTTCAACTTTGTGCACATGTAGCAGTTAGCAGATCCAACTCAGCCTCAGCCTCGGCGTTCAATATTCTAACTAGAGCTAAGTGCTCCTCATGGTCTTCCATTATCAAGATTCATAACTCTATTATAAAGAGTTCCTTATTGTATGCGGCCCACATTATCGGATTAAATTATCTACATGTCTTTGAAAAAGCACTAGTCCGTTTCTTCAAGAATCTTCTGCGCCAACCCAGAAATACGCCTGACTTCGTTGTCAGATTGGAACTAGGTCTACCCTGTGTATCATACCAAATATTTAAAATGGCGCTGAATTGGGCGGCTAAAATTTTCGATATAGAAGACTCGCGCTATCCTCAACTTTGTATGCTAAAACTAGTCGAAACCGCAAACAGCAAAAATGCTAAATATAACTGGCGAGGTCAACTTATTAGATGTTTAGAAATAAAAATTGGAAAGGCGAATATGTTGTTAATAATATTATAAATTTGACCATGTTAAAAGGGAGTAAAGTCCATCAATGAAAATTCAATATGGAGCGGAACTCGTTCTGTCTTCTCTTTCCAATTCAAATTTAACTTTTTTTGTTAAATAATTGTCAATGTGTCTGTCATAGTTTTGTATTGATGGACTTAACTACCTCTTAGTATGGTTAAATTTATAATATTAAGAACTACAGAACTAACTCGAGATGAGAATTTTTAAGACCATGATTCCTTTAAAACGACATATTGGCCTTTCCAATTTTTATTTTTTAAGGACTTATATTTGGCATTGGGTTCCTACTTCAAGATAAGGAGAGCGTTTGACTCTCGAAACGTCGATAATATAATATTCATAATAAAGGATCTTCTTAACATCATCGAGGTCTTTTTGTCTGCCTGAAGTATGTCATATTATACCTTTTACACTATTTATAATATTTTGAAAGTTATTATTTAGTTATGAAAAACTAGATACTGAAAAGTTTTGCCAAGTAATTGAAACTGTTCTTGCCGCCGAATAAACGTACACCGACGTAGTAAATCTGAAACAAAAATTTGTGGTGGTGTTCTGTTGGGCACATCCTCAGCTAGGATATGTATTTGCTATTTTCGCGGATACTCGTAACTGCCATATTCATTTCGATATACGCCTGAGTGCTCAGACTCGCTCGCGTATCCCAGCTAACACAGTTACCAGCATGAGTAGTCACATGCTTGTAACACGACTCAGAAAACAGTCACTAATAGTGACTCACTAGTGACTTCCCTGATGGTCACCCAGTGACAATATATTTCCCATATTCAAAGCAGTAACAAGTTACAAGCGAGCAGGTAACATTATCCCGCCAGAGTAATCACGTTCTTGTAACGAAGTAATTTTTGAAAAAAATAACGTTCAATGACAGATTAACCCCAAATATATAACGTTACGGAATAAAAAGTATTTGTACTCTTACAATAACGTTAGAATGGGACATAATTAAGTGATTAATAATTTCCGGGAAAGTGATATAATATTATAGACTTCCAAATTGATGAAATAACATGTGAACACATTTTGTAAACGAAATAGCGATATTTTTCAGCTGAACCTTTACGAAAACGAAGTGGCATATGTCACTTCTGACCTCTAATATGTATTAGAGGTTACAAACGAAAGGTAAATAAATCGAAATAAAAATGATATATTGAATTTCAAATAATCAAATAGAATATTTATCTTCTAATATATTTTTAATATACAAAGTGTTATTATTATTATGTTGAAATTACAAAGCTGCCTTCAAAGGTTTTCTATAATAGACATATACTTATCCGCGAGCTTATCCATATAAAATACGTATTTCATCTATAACAATATGCAACAATAAGAAGCTTTTTAAGAATAATTGTGAAAGATTACAAAAAAGAGGTTTTTTAAGATTTCTAGGGAAGTTAAAGATAATTTTTTATTTCGAAAAGTTAATGTTATGAAAATATTTCGAAATATTTCAAAAGATTACCAAAATTTTCAAAAAAGAATCTGGAAGATTTCAAGGAAATTTTTTTTATATTGTAGAATTTTTTTAATATTTGAGAATTATTCAAATCTATTGAAAAAATATTGAGATGTATTGAAAAAAATTTGAGAATAATTAAAAATTTGAACAAATTTAAAAAAGGTAGATTTTCGAAGATTTCAAAATAAAATGTTAAAGTTTTTTAAAAACTTGGAAAGGTTTTAAGATAGTACAGCTTTTTCTTGATATTCCTCCAAAAATTTTTTTTGATTTGGAAGCATAATTCTTAAGGAATAACTAAAAATATTTTAAAGCAAAAACAAATTTCTATGTATAAATAAAAATTTAACAGTAATTCAATCAATATTTAATAGTTATTTGAAACTACTTATAATATGATGTAATTTCTAATTTAAACTCGAACTTAAAAAGTGTTCAGTTTGAAAACAATATTCGCAAATTTATTGATTCATTTCTTAATTGACATCATTAAAAATGATAACATGGATTCATATTTTTAACTGAATCTGAATCTATGAACTGTACAATTTATAAAAGTTATAAAAAAAGTTTGTTTGCAGTATAAATGCGTCTAATTAAAATTTTGTTAATTAAAGCATGTTAATATCCTTCATTTTACACGTTTAAATTATTGAGCTTTTGATTAAAAAATTTTTTGTTTCAATTTGAAAAGGTTATTGTTACAGAGTTTTTAAATTTAATTGACCGTGCGAAAGATACCGAGGAAATGAGTATCATCGGTTTGTTTTTTAAGTTATATAAATATAATGTTCCTAAGATTCTTAAAAAAGTTCAAAAAGATTTTTGAAGATTTCATATGTATTGAAAAAAAATTTAGCGAAATTTGAATGAATTTTATTTTTCTTTCATTAAAGGATTTTACAAAACATTAGGAAAAACTCGAGTTCGTTTATAAGGTATTCAGGATATTCAGATGTTCAGAAGAAATTAAAAAATATTTCATAATTTTTTTCAAATTTTAAAATATGTCTAATCTCTTCGAAACCCCTAAAATTCCGGAGTATATTTTAAACAGACTGAATTTTTTCTCGGTTTTATTCGGTTTTTAACAATTAAAATGTCCTCTTTTATCAATACTGCTTAGAAATATTTAGAAATCTATTTTATTTTTAAATGACTTTTAGTCTTAAATATTATTATTTTAAATCTCTTGATTTTAAATTATTAATTCAAAATTTTGTGCTTTTAGAGATTACACTTATTACACTAATTTTATTAAACTAATGTAATAACAGTAATTACAACAACAACAAAAAACAGTTTTAAAATATCAAAGACTAAAAAAGCATTTTTGATTTTCAAATTTATTTTTCAAACGAAAAATGGGATTTTATTGAATTTCGACTGATTTCAAATGTCGGTGTTTAATTGCAAACATTTTCATTTTGAAACCAGTTTTATTTTAAAATATTATATTGTTGAACACAAAAACTGGTCAATTTCTAAAATTGAAGGATTATCAAACCTACAACTTTTATTTTTATACAATATTTTGATTTTGAATTTTTCAATTTTAAATGATTCACATTCAGAATTTTAGGTTTTTGAAATTACACCCATCAGCTTTTTATCTTTCAGGAAATTATAAATGAATAATAAATTCAAAATCGTCTAGAAAATCGATACCCCTTTTATTGAATATATCTATAGCAATTACTTTTACTCATATCAGAAAAGCACTTTTTTTTTAGATTCATTGTAACATAATTTCATCGTATATTTGAAAGTTACATTTTCTAGTCAAGTTAAATCAAACGATTTTTTTTACTTGCTTGAAAATTGGCCAAATACTGTAACTTTATACGTATATGATCATCAGCCACATTCTCTCTTCACCTATTGGTTGGATTTAAATTTGCCGCCTATGCTTTAGAATCGATATCAGAATCGAGATCAGTGGAATGTATTATGAAGCCGAGCATGCGCACCGAAGTGCGATCTAGAATAATTTTTAGGTTAAGAACAGAGCTGCGTATTATGAAGCCAAGGCATGTGCACAATTCATGTATTTTCGATTGATGGTAGCTGACGATATGGACGTACGAACTCATTGCTTAGCATGACACGGGCGGAGGGGGCTCCAGTCTTTAAGAGGAAAACCAACGCTCGCTAGCAGGGTTGCCAGGAAAGATCAACGACTATCGCCATCTGCTGAGAGAGAAGTCGCCAAACTCTCATCGGAAGGCGCCAACTTAGCGGGAATTTTAAATCGCACAGTAGATAACCTATTTTGTTTCAACTAATATTCAATCAAACTAATTTCTATTTTCTTTATTGATAAAAATGATTTAATTTAAAATAATTATGTTTACTTTATCAAAATAAATTTAAAAATAAAATGCATTTCAATAATATTTTATATTTTATTATTATAAAATAAATAATTGAAGTAAAAATCATGTATTTAGTATTTGAAAATCGCCAATTATGTCGCCAGTCGCCAAACCTGAAAATTGGTCGCCATATGTCCAAAAAAATCGCCAATTTGGCGACAAATCGCCAATACTGGCAACCCTGCTCGCTAGATGATGACGGCTAAGCATTTGCGGCGTTGTTCCGGCTATGTAGGTTCCCCCGTTACCGATTGAGGGGGACCACTTACGCTGCGGTCTATGAGTTCTAACGTGATGGCTGATTCTCGAGTGATTCATTTGGTGGCGGTGAATGCTAAGGATACAAGTCGAGTCCGGAGTTTGAATTGTACAATTTTCACTTGCATTTCCTTCAAATTAAATGAATAGAATTAACTGTAAATTACATATTTATGTTAATTGCTAAGTTTTATTTAATATGATTACAAGATATTTCCGGAAGTTTTAAAAAGTTCCGAGTGATTTTAAAATATTTAAAATAAATCTTTAGGAAATTTTAAAAGATTGCAAGGAATTTTCAAGAGTTCTAAAAAGTTCAAAGTGATTTTAAAGAACTGGAAATATTTTAGGGAATTTTGTAGTTATTTTTTTCAAGAATTTCAAGGGATTTTAAAGGATTAGGAGAGTATTAGATAATTTCCAAGAAATGCAAGGGATTTTCAAAAGATTTACATAGTTTAAAGGAGTTAAAAAAATTTCTAGAGAAGTTGAAAACTTGTAGAGTATTTTAGAAGATTCTGAGGAATTTTCAATTGGTTTTAGTAATTTAACTGATATCAGATGATTAGAAAAAATGCTGAGTCATTTTCTAAAGCTTTGAAAAGTTTCAAGTGATTTTAAAGATTTAAAAGAACTTGAAAGATTTTAGAGAATTTTTTAAGATTCGAAGGAATTTTATATTTAATTCAATAATTTGAAGAAATTTCAAAGGATTGGACATATTATCAGGTGTTTTCGAAGAATCTAAGGCTTCTTCAAGATATTTAAATAATTGCAATTAATTTTAAAAGATTTTGAAGGATTTGAAATGTTATAGGGTATTTTAACAGATTCTAAGGAATTTTCAATTAATTTCAGTAATATAATTGGACTTCAGAAAATTCAAAAAATATCGAGTGATTTTAAAAGATTTCAACTGAATATATATTTTACGAAAACATTTTAGAGAATTTCAGAAGATTCCAAGGCATTTTTTTTATTTCAATAATTTGAAGAAATTTTAAAGGATTGGGCATATTGTAGTGTATTCTAAAAGAATCCAAGGCATTTTAAAGAGATGTCAATAATTTCAAGGAATTTAAAAA
>CAKNWW010335795.1:0-10458 GCA_932074435.1 Andricus kollari | reverse complement strand
TGCCTCCACTAAAATACTGGTTTTTTATCACAAAAAGAAGTTTTAATTTACCCCAAAATGCGTTATCTGTACATTTCTGTACATTTGGTGCGGGGTCTTATAATTAATTATTAGTGAAATTTTACATATACTTTTCTGAGTGTGCCTCTTGAAATCCTGTCCCGAACGTTTTTTCTGGCTGCGACCTTTTGCATTGGCGAAATGTATAAATCCATTGAGGCCTGTATATATCAAATTTCTTAAAAAGTTACAGAAATGGAAAACGTGACAAATAGAAAAGTTTAATCAAAGAACGTGATTCTGTATCATTTTTTGCCTTACTAAAACATCAAGTAATATTGTTAAGCTTGTAAGTAGGCTACGTCACCTCCATCAACACGACGTATTTAAAAATTCCTGCTTCAAAGTGGAAAAACAATAAAAAAACAAACGTTACGTCCAATATTTTATATATCAAAAACTTTCAAAAATAATTGATTAGTAACTGAAATCATTAAAGAATTAGTTAATATTTTTACTGTAATTGACATTTAGAAAAATACATTTATGATATTTTTGCTGTTCCATTAGATAAATGAGAAAAAAAAGATAGATAAGAAAGTTTTTTTTTTTTTTAATCCATAGGCAAGAACAATGTCGTATCCGTGTTTTCTGTTACCGATTCTTCCTCCTGAACTCGGTGAAACTTTTGCCGACATACGTTCAATTTTTAACCGTTTCAAATTCTATCTCCAACTCATTTTAATTTTTGTTTTTTTCTGTGAATTAATAAAGAGATTATTAGCTTAGATGACTCTGACATTTTCAAGAAAAGTATGTTTGCTTATTGTGTTGCAATGAACGTTCCTTCACGCAACGATTGAATTTCTCACTTCCATCCCACGACCTATAAATAAAGATTAAAACTTTTGTCAATAACTAGATAATGGCTTGTATATATACACCTCAAAATTTCAGTATCTCATCAGTGAAAACTACGAAATTCATCAAAAATTAGTTCTCCGTCTCAAGAAAAATGAAGATTTGTATTTACATCCTGTTCTTCATTTTTATAATATTCTTTCATTATGTTCGTAAGTAGAGTACCATATGATGCAAAATCAATAATACATGATAACATCTTGCATCCAGATATTGATTATGAGAAACAATTTTTTTTCGTGATCATGTATTATTAAATTCAAATTCGCATTTTAAAACAGTTGAAACATATGTTATTTTCATTGTACATATTTCATCTTACGGCTTAATTATGTATTTACCGAAAAAATGTCTTATTAGTCGTCACAAAATAATTTTTGTATCATTTGTTATGGAAACAATAAAATTAAACCTTTTTCAGTTCACTTTGTTTACCGCAAAATTTTGTTATCTGTGCCCGCTAAGCTTTACAATTCCAAAGATTGAATATTAAGTGAGGCAATATTTTTGGATACAGGGATAAAAGGAAATAGATGTGAAGGAAATTTTTTAAGCTTCTGTTAGCAACAAATTCAGTTTATCTCCAACACATTTTAATTTTTGTTTTTTTCCTTGAATTAGTGAATAGATTGTCAAGTTGAATGACCATGACATTTTCAAGAAAAGTAAATAATATTTGCTTATTGTGTAGCAATGTTCGATCCTTCACGCAACAATGTGGAAATTCCACATGTAAATTCCATGTGGAAATTCTACAAGCATTTCTACAAACTACAATTTCGGACTAAGTTTTAACTTCCGGTGATGAGCTGCGCTCTCGGAAATCACACACCGGATATCACACCCTTGCACCAGGTATGCAAACATCATCTTCTTCGAGAAAAGTATGCTACCCACGTCAAAACCTTGCATTAACTGTCTGTTCCTCAAGGACACAAGATTGACCCAACGCCTGATGGGTAAATACCACATCTTCTACGGGGAAGTTTGGTTTTTACAGTACCTTATGATCCCTGGACTAAGTTCCTCGAAGACACGAGATTGAATGAGTGCCCCAGATGTAAAAAACATAACTTCTCCAGGGAAGTCTGGGTTGTACAGTACCTTAGGGTACTTAGAGTGGGTTCCTCGAGGGTACGAGATTCAGCCAATGCTCCAGGTGAAAAAAAAACACATCCACTTCTGGGAAGTCTGATTTTTACAGTATTTTACAATCCCTGGAGTCATTTCCTCAAAGACACGATATTGAATCGATGCCCCAGGTGTAAAAAACACATCTTCGCCAGGGAAGTCTGGGTTTTGCAGTACCCAAGGTTGTCTAGAGAGGGTTCCTCAAGGTCACGAGATTCAGTCAATGCTCCAGATGTAAAAAACACATCTTCTCCTGGGAAGTCTGGGGTTTTATAGTGCTTTAGGGTCCCTGGAGTAAGTTTCTCGAAGGAACGAGATTAAATCATTGCCTCAGTTGAAAACACACATCTTCTCCATCACACATCACACATCTTCTCCCAGCTGATGCTCCAGGTGTGAAAAACATCCTTTCCGTGGAAGTCTGGGTTTTACAGTGCTGCGGGATGCCTATATTAGGTTCCTCGAGGACGCGAGATTGATCCAATGCCCTAGGTGTGAAAAGCGCATTTTCTTTGGGAAAATATGATTAAATCTCGTGTCCTTGAGGAACTTACATCAGGGACCTGAAAGTACTGTAAAAACCAGACTTCCTGGAAGAAGATTTGTTTTTTTGCACCTGGGGTACTGATTCAATCTCCTTTCCTTGAGGACCCTACTCCAGGCACCCTAAAGTACTGTTGAAGTCAAAATTCCTCGGAGAAGACGCGTTTTTCACGCCTGGGGCAGCAATTCAATCTCGTGTCCTCGAGGAACCCACTAGATGCACCCTGAAGTACTGTAAAAACCAGACTTCCCTCAAGATGTATTTTTTTACCTGGGACATTTTCTCCATCTCGTCTCCTCGAGGAACTTACTTCAGGGACCCCAAAGTACTGCAAGACTCAGACTTCCCCGAGGAAGATGTGTCTTTTACACCTGGGGCATTAATGCAATCTCGTGTCCTTGAGGAACCCACAATAGGTGCAAGGTTTCGACATGGGTAGCATAATTTTCTCGAAGAAGATTTTGCTCGCATACCTGGTGCAAGGGTGTGATGTCCGAAGTCTAATTTCCGAGAGCGCAGCTCATCACCGCAAGTGAAACTTAGTACAAAATTAGTTTGTAGAAATCTTTGTGGAATTTCCGTATGGAATTTACATGTGGAATATCTACATGGAATTTCCACATGGAATTTCCGTAGAACACTTTCCGTAGAATTTTTTCACGTTGGCCTCAACAAGTAAGAGATTTGAAAACTAACCGATTCCTTCCCGTTTCTATCACGCCCACTTTCCATTTCACTCCCTCCTTAATTGTTTTAATTTACTGCTCCTCCCTGAGCCCCTTTCAAGGTGCCCCAAAAACTACCCCCATTCAAGTCTTATTTCTTTCATATACTTTATCTTATTTTTTGCATAGATTTTATTAATAATGTGATATATTTAATAAACTACGAAAGTGTATTTTTTATTTAAATTGTTCGCTCATTGTTTATACAATTTATTTTTGAACAAATATAACTTTTTACCGGAAAAAGCTAGAAAATCGTGCTTTTTTGCTAGTTTTTTAGCAAGTATCAAAATTTAAGATAAATGTTGATTTTTCTAAAATACTTAATTTCTTTTAAACAATTAGAATTTATTTGAACAATTTATTATCTTGTAATATAGCAAAATAATTGTATTTTCTAAATGTCTTGGTGGCCTAATTTATGACCCTGATAAGTTAATTATTTTACTTTGGTTCTATATTCATTACTTAAACAATGTATAATTGTTTAAATGTAACTTTTGACAGAAAAATGGTAGAGAAACGTTTTTTTTGTAGCTATTTTTTAATATTTTTCACTAATTTCCCCTAATTCATAGATTGCTTAATCTGCTGCTAATTTCTGAAACAATTTTATTTATCTAAAAAACTTATTATTTCATATCATATAAAATTAACTCTATTTTCTAAATGCTATGGCGTAATTAATAAATGCGAACACGTATTTCTAAACATATTTGTTATTTTTATTTGTTCCTATGTACGCAAAAATTTACTTTGAAGGAATCGTGATATCTGCGTATTACTTTAAAAGCAAATTTTTTACATATATAAAAATAATTAAGAATAAGGAATATGCGATAATATAAGATGATAATTTTTTTTAGCAAATACAAATTATTTCAGCAATTAGCAGCAGGTTAGGGAATCTAAGAATTAGGAGAAAGTAATTGAACTTATTGAAAAAATAGCACAAGAAAAAATGTTTCTTTTCTATTTTTCTGTGAAAAGTTGTATTCAGGCAATTACGAATTGTTTAAAAAAATAATAGACAACTAAAATGAAATGATGCATTCTTCATATTCATAAATTAGGCCAAGGCATTCAGAAAATACCATTGATTCGCGATATTACAAGATAATAAATTGTTTAAAAACTCAAAATGGTTTAAACAAATGTAAGTATCTTAGAAAAAATCAACATTTAGGGTTAAATTTTGATACTTGTTAGAAAAACTAGCAAAAAAGTACGATTTCCTAGCTTTTTCCGTTGAAAAGTTGTATTAATTAAGAAATAAATTGTTTAAACAGTAAGCAAACAATTTAAGTAAAAAATATGCACTTTCGAAGTTCATTAAATATGCCACAGTATTATTAAAATACCCTTAATTCGCGATATGCTTTGGGAATAAAATTGTTCAAATAAACAGAAATTGTTTGAATATTTAAAAATTACTGAACAAATAAATAAAGTCTCGTAATATATTTTTTCATGAGGCTCTATAAAAAAAGTAAGAAAAAAGTAATAAATAAATGCAATATTCTGAAAAATTCTTATTGCACTTGCATGGGGTAATTTTTGGGGCACCATAGAAGGGGCTTCGGGGGGATTGACATATATTGAAGCCATTAGAGTCGGTTGAGCCAATTTTGAGAAACTCGAATTACGCTACAGCCTCTGTACAAATTTTGTTAGAAAAAATTTTAGAAATAAAATAAATTAGGTTCCCGCAACTTGTGGTATTGGCGTCAAAAACGTAAAATATTTCACTTTGCACCTATTTCCAATTCGATCTCTATATATGGAACTTCCATCCTATTATATTACGGATTTTTCAAACTGAAACTTTCGACGCGCACCGAAATAAAAATTTTGCGAAGATACTTTGTGTCAAAAATTCATTTGAGGAATGGTTTCTTTCTAAATTTGAAGGCTACTGTAGAATAATGTCTAAAAAGTAATGCATCTATGACTGGAGCTCTACTAGCACCCAAAAAAAATCTTCGCGTTCCTAGATTCACGTGTTAATATTAACTGACTTTGTAATTACATTTTAGGTAATTTTAATTTGGTCTTATAACGAATTTTTAAGGTTTGATGACAAAATTCGTTAGTACAAAAATTCATGCTTTTCTTCTTACAGAATCAAGTGGAAGGCCGACGTACCCCGATGAAACAACCCATTACATGAACGTAAATGGACGACTCGTGAATATGAGGAGATCAGGGTACCATCATTCAGTTCCTGTTGGTACGGTTATTAGTTATTGCCTTTATCAATTCCTTTTTAAATAAAAAGTGTCATGCTCTTAGAAAAATCTAATTCATAATTGTGTCATCTGGTGTTTTGATTTGAATTTTTCTTACATTAAGCACATTTCGTTGAGTTTTTTCAGGAATAAAGGAAGACATTATATATTCCTCGAACGTCCAATGTTTTGTTGTTCTTCGAAATTTGATATTTTGATTATTTTCAATACTAAATTACGATAGGGTAATTAAAAATCAGACCCTGGGTAAGTGTTATATCTATTTTTCGCCTTTTGTTTTTCATTGTGGAATACGAAAATCTGCCAATGGTTCGAATTTAATTGGATAGGTTAATGACCCTAATTTTTTAAAATAAAAATATAATTACATTATAATAATTGTTAAATGAAATTTTAATATATACATTTGCACAAATCAGTAATTTTTTAATCAATTTACGAATAATATAATTTAAAATATGTGACTTTTTCCAAATCAGTGAAATCTTCATACCAAATTCAATCTTTAATATTAATTTTCATTATTATTCTGCTAAATTACCAAAAATTTCAAGAAAACATATATTATAAGAATAAGTGCATATAATTGCGTAAAGTTTGAATTTTAGTGTTTTTTTACACATATCGCACTTACCTGTAATGACGAAAAATCTGAAATTGATCACACACTAACAAAGAAAATAAAATATGTTTCTTTTTTTTTGTTTTTGTTTTTTATGCTTTTTATTTTTAAAGAAGAAGAATCAAGTCCACGAAAGCCACCACCAAAGCCAGTCGATATTATTTCTGGTCACATCTTTTACCAAGCTAGAACTGGACTGCATATTGGAGTGGTCGAAGATATGGCGATTTTTGAAAGGTTTCCAAAAGATCCAAACGGTAAGTTATTAGGACGTAGCTACATGTACCGAAATTTCGCTACGAATAGCTGGATTTTTTCAGTACGAATTTCAGAGAAAAGGGGCTATTTGTGCCCAAATTTCGGTATGAATAGTCATATTTTTTCGGTGAGTATACTTTCTTGGCTAATTATTAGTAGACTCAATATTTAGTACAATTTACTGGTTTTCAGCTGATTATTCTTTTAAATCTTTATATTGATTTATGATTGTATTTTCTTACACCAACAGGGCCACCCCAGAGAATCAAACCTGAAGATGGTGATTTAATTTTTGATGAACGTTCAAATCCTTATGCAATATATGAAAACGGAGTGTGGCGCGAATATCATAATAGGCACCCTGGTTCGAAGTTGAGGTAATTTTAGAACTGAAATACAATCTGAATCCAACTGTAAGTGGATATATTTCATGTTCGATGAAAAATTATACCACGGCAACTCGTTTTTTCACCTGAATGGTTTGTCTTGAGCTTAAAATACTGGCTATAAAGGCCCTTTTCATGAAAATGCCAACATATTTTTACATTCTCATCACTCATGATGGAAGGTCTTAGATTGGTGTGAATTTGAAACTATCCAGTTTTCGTTAATTGTCGACGTTTTAAGACACCCTGAGTCAGAAAAAATTGTTTTTATGCCTGACGACGCGATAAATTTCGAAAAAATTTATTAATCAACATTTCCTTTATTGCACTCTTTTGCGGTAAAAAAAGACAGGTCAAGTTCGTTATCTAGCTTTCTACAACTAATATCTATGGTTTAAGCCATGAAAAATTAAAAATATTAAAATTTCAATTTTCCCACGAAAACGCACTATATGCGAAAAACAGTCAACTAACAAAATTTTCACTTTTACAAATTTCTACAAAATCGCCTTTATCATATTCATGCATCAATTTCAATTTATATTTGAACAACGCAAAATAAGACGAAAGGTCTAACAAAAAAGAGTATCGTCTTAAAAAGACCTACAAAATTGTGCTTTACAATTTTTTCATAGCACCCATATTTTGGCCGTAAAATTAGAATTTCCACATTCTCATCATTTTTTGTGGAAGGTATTAGATTTGTGTGAATTTGGACCAATACACTGTTTATCAATTCTCGACGTTATGAGACAACCTGAGTCAGAAAAAATGGGTTTTACGAACATGTCTCTTTTAAGGTCCGAAAAAACAAGTCAAGTTCGTTAGACACCCTTCTTCCGCTAATATTTATGGTTTTACCCATGAAAAATAAAAATGGGAAAATTAAAAATTCAACTTTAGAGGGAAAGTGAGAAAAAGTACTTTCATGAAAAATGCATTATAAAATATTGTGTGTTCTTTTTTCCCCTATAAATCATGAAAAGTTATTATTTTCTGGAATTAATGACGCATGTAATGAGTGTTAAGAGTGATGCTTTTTGAGAAAGATAGTTTACCGTTATTTAAAGGTTAATTATTATTGATAATAATCTCTGGGGTATTGTATTGCCCCATAATAATAAATTTCGTGAAGAATTTTGATGTACGTTGCTGGCTTTTGGGTCAGATGAATTTAAAACATTTAAATTGTTTTAAAGTTTTTATAAAATGTTCGTCGATAATTTATTTTATAATACTATTAATAATTATGTTAGTGCAACGTTTTTGATAATGTCTTTTTTTCACTATAGTCTTATTTTGAGGGAAAAATATTTCAATTTATCAGACATAATACCTTATAGTAACAGAAAATTGATTACAATTTACCTTTAATTTTTTAAAACAAAGAATTAAATAAATATGTTCAAAGACATTTCTTTCAGGCAAAAAATTATGTTGAGGGTATCTTTCACATAAACAGATTGTTTAAATATTTTTTTCCTTTAAATCTACTTTGCTAAAAATGTATTCTAAAGAATTCTCTGACCGTCTCAAGCCCGTTTCTCGTTTGAAATTCCATGTTGATTTCGAAAGCCCGAGAGCATGGGTTAATATTGACTGTTAAAAAAAATTGAATTTCTATTTCCGGAAAGTGACGAATTTGGTGAGGGCCGATCACCAAAAATCGAAATTTGAATTTTTGGACGACCCTATTGTACCATTGTAAATTTGACATTTACGTATTTTCCTATTTCTTACAACAAAATAAGACATTTATTAATAAGTAGAAATTTTTAGAATTCCCTGTTTTCATTGCCAATTAAATCTACATTTAGTTTTCGCCCAAAAGTTTTGTCCCAAAATTTCCCTGTAATTTTTAGCATTTCTAAATCTACACTTATCCTAAATATTTTTCAAATAAAATACTTCACAAACGAGGTCAAAGTTAATTTTTACAGACTCTTTAGAGTCGAAAACGAATTGGTACGCACTTATGAATTCTTTTGTACTTCCAGGAGATATGAGGACGAGGATGACTAACGTCTTATGCGATACATAATCGCCCTAAAATATCACCGGGTGACATATCTTGAAATAAAAAGATTTATCATGTATACGAATTCTTTTTTGATAATCCCTCCACAGCACTATCTTAGCTCAAAAGGAGATATTTTATTTTTAAATTGTATTAAAAATGTACGAACGCGACATTTTTTCTGTTGCTGTTCTATACCCAAATTCTTTGTTCTATAATATATAATTTTCTGTCCATTATAATCAATAAAAAAACTGTAAGTGTCTACTATCTGAAAAATGATAATACTGTTTCAATTTTAAAGATTTCAGTATTTTAAAACGCTGAGTCTAAACGTCCGGACAGTCCGTAAGTTTATGTATGTGTACATTGTACATAGGGTAAAGGAAATAATTACCGAGGAGAAACCTATTGTCCGAAGTTAAAAATAAAATAATTATACTATTCCCACTATTTTCGAATGTAAACTTAAATTTTATCAACACATCAAATCCATAAAATAATTATTCATCTAGTCGTCCAATTAATGTGAAGCATTGGTCACAGATGATGCCGGATTCTTAGTTTTCAAAGATTTCTCGATTCTTTTTAGAAGTATTTGGCTTTATCATTCCTGAGCTTACATCAATTGCTAGCAGAAAGTCTATTTTTTGACATTTCTCTGCTACCCTTAATTTGTTTATTAAGTTTGTTCATAAAATTTACAATGATTTTAGGTTTTTGACCAATTTTAACTAAGAAATGCTTTTACGTTATCCCGGACAACAAATTGCAATATAGTGCAGGTTCTTTAGTTATAACGAATAAAAAGTGCATTCGTATAAGATTCTGAGATTCAGAAATTGGGTTACATTGTATAAGAAAAAAATCGTGAAAAACTTGGCTTGCACAAATTTGTGGAAATTTGTTCAATTGAACATATTTTCTAGCAACTGTATAAGGTTTGTACAAAATTCCAAATGAATAAAATATATTTTTAGTTATGTAAAATAATTTTTGTAAGATTTTCTGTTTTTGGGGGGAAAGCGTCTATTAGTTGTTTATTATACACCAAGCGAACAATTATTTCCTTTGATAATCATTCCGTCTTATAAGTTTTGATAACGAAGTCGTTGAAGTCGTTCAAACTTCAAGAGATGATAAATAGTTGTGTGTGAATTAAATGTAAATGTATATATTTGAAGCATCAATACCTCATTAAAATTCCTTCTTGGACTTGATTGTAAAACAAAAGAAAAAAGGAACCGCTCAGCCCCATTTTACGGTAACTACGTTTTTATTAAAAAAATATAAAAGAAGTTGTTTTCATTTTTAAGCTTTTAGATATTATTTGCAAAGAGAAAGGGAAATTACTCGCACTGTTTGTACATTTTAAGGCAGCATTTGACTCAGTTAACAGGAGGGTGTTATGAACAGCCATGGAAGATAGAGGAGTAGACGAAGGTTTAGGTAGAAAGGATGAATGAAATGTTTGTGGAAACTGAGATAAGGGTTAAGATAGTAGAAAAAAATAAGAGAAAATTTAGACAGGAAGGGGGCCCAGTCAAGGGTACCGTTGGGCCCACTTGTATTTAGTGTTCTTCTGGTAGACTTAAGAGGAAAAGA
>CAKNWW010335766.1:0-10475 GCA_932074435.1 Andricus kollari | reverse complement strand
TTTTTTTTGCAACTTTAGGTACAAATTAATAAGATGGCAGTTTTCGTGATTTAAACAAAAAAAAATTTCATCTAAGGTTGTTTACTTCCATGAACATTACCAAAAAATAATTGAGAAAAAATGTTTATTCATACATACACAAAAAAATTAAAATTTTGAAAATTGTCTATCGACTCGTCCATTGGTGACAAAAGTTAAATTAAAAAAAATTCTTGATGATATCAGAAAAAAACTTTTCATTGCCAATGAATCTAATTAATTTCAAACCAATGATTCTAATTATTTTGATTTTTACGGTCCACCCTAACGGACACCCGACCGAAAATATATGGGTTTCTGTCCGGGGTAGCAAAACCTTAACAATGTTAAAGTTTTATCTAAGTTTCATATTTATTTTTAATTTATATTATTAGACTCTTAAATAAATTTTAATACACTAGAAAGTTATTTTATAAATTCTGTTACACAATAAATAATTATTCAAATATAAAAATTCTCTCTTGTTTCTGAATAACAAGAAGTGTTTTCAGCCTATCAGATAAAACGTCCTTAATTATTTCATAAAAAACATCAACGTTCAATGGACCGGAAATGCATCGTCTTTCTTGCAGCATTTGATTTAATGTATACAACTTTAAATGAAAGAAAAATATACATGACTTTAATTATCGTGTTACCATCAAATATAAATAAAGATATAATGTATTTCAATAAAAACCCTAGATTATTAATTGCAACCAAATATTGTTACATCAACAAATTTTGACTGATCTTTAATACGTTTTAATCCTTTCACATTCTTAACTTCTTATTTAATTACTCATCAGAAATTTTGTGAATTTGATCAAATTCTACTCAACCCGAAAAATACTACTTTCAGGAGGATTAACGTGCTTTCAAAAGTTTCATGGAAGCTCAAAGAGAATCGTAAACTGAAGGGTCCTCTGTGACGCAAATTCTCTTGCGACATTCAAAGTTCAGAAACTGCGAGAATTACTTCTCTATTATTTCAACAACTTAATTAAGGTAATTCAGAATTGATGAAAAATTGAAATTATGCAAATTCTGTAATTTAATTCACAGTTCAAAAGGACTTTCCTGCGAAGTAGATTTCCTTTTGGAACAGTAATCCCTCTCTTTTATATCGTTTAATCATAACTTTTCTAACATCACAGTAAATGAGTAAATATTGCGGGAAGATTGGCTAGAAGTTGTGCGCAAGTTATCAAACAGATAGGAAGAAAAAAAGTCTCCCAGCTTTCGTGGCGGAGATACGGAACTACTTTTTCTTGGAAAGGGTAAAATAAGCGGAGCTGGCTTGAAATATGGAGGAATAAAGGCGAGTGAATTTATGTAGATAAACAACATTGAGTTATTTAATATATGAGACTTTGCCTAAAAAAAACTTACACAGAAAAAAAGTAATAAATAATCAATTGTGTTATTAGATTTTTAGGAAAGTTTTAAAGAAGAAAAGTTATTTCACTTAGCTTTCATTTTTCCTAATTGCCATTTGTCATAGTTTCTGTTTTTCCGAATATTATCGATTAATAGTATATTCTCATACTTGTCGCAGACAATATTTTTTACAACAAGTGCATGATTTCAGACGTTTTTTTATAACACAGGCTTGATTTCTGCTTATATAAAGGAATTTTGAAAAAAAATTATTTTAATATGTAGATGAACCTTCGGAATTTTGGAAAATTGCTGAGACTTTTTAAATGTTGAAAGCTTGTGGTAAATTTATAAATTTATCAAAATTTTGAAAATTTCAAAAATTTTAGAAAATTATGATAAATTTATAAATTACAAAAATTTTGGAAATGTTATTTTTAGAAATTTTGTAAATTTGAGAAATTTGGTAAAATTGGTAAATTTTAGAAATGTTGAAAATTCGCGGAATTCAGAGTTGTAAATTCTGTAAATTATAGAAAAATTATAAAGTTAAGAATATTGATAAATTTTAGAAAATTTAGAAATTTAGTCAATTTTATAAATTTCGTAAATTTTTGAAATTGGTAAATTTGAGTAATTAACGGGATTTCAGAGTATCCAAAAATTACCCAATTTTTCGAAAATTTAGGGTAATTTATCATAAATTATGGTAATTTATCGGTAATTAAGGGTAACTTATCGCTTGGTGTTGGTGTAATCTGTCAACCAATCTGTCGACGCTATAAACTAAGAGCTTGTAAATTTTGAAAACTTTAGAAATTTTGTCAATTGTGTCATTTTTATAAATGTTACAATTTTTGTAAACTTTGTGAGTTTTTCATATTTTTTCAGTTTTGAAAGTTTTTAAATTTTGTAGATTTTAGAAATTTGGTAAATTATAGAGAGTTTAAAATCTTAGAAATTATAGAAATTTGGTACATTTAAAAAATGTGGTACATTTTAGGAATTTGCTAAATTCAGAGTCAATTCAGAGTATCCAAAAATTACCAAAATGTCCGAAAATTTTGGTAATTCACGGTAAATTATTGGTAATTAATGGTAACTTATCACTTGGCTTTGGTCCAATCTGTCAAACAATCTGTCAACGCTATCAAATAATCGCTTGTTAATGTAGTGAATTTCATGAATTTGGTAAGTTTGGTTAATTTCGTGAATTTGATACATTTCGTGAATTTAGTAAATTTTAAAAATTTCACAAATTTAGTGAAGTTTGTACATTTGGTAAATTTGAGAAATTTAAAAAATTATGTAAACTTTGTAAATTTTGTAATTTTGATAGATTTTAGAAGTTTGGTAAATCTTGGAAATTTGGTACATTGGAGAAATTTGGTAAATTTACGGAAATTCAGAGTATTAACAAAGTACCAAAATTTCCAGAAATCATCGGTAATTTATGGCAAATTATGGTAATTTATCGTTAATTTATAGTAACTTATAGCGTGGAGTTGTTCCTAGGCCCCTAGGGATTAAAAAGTAAAACTTTAGCCCCGTTTCATAAACATTGAAAAGGTCTGAAATCATACATATGTGTTATAAAAACACATTCCTATTTGGTTGAATTTAGCATTTACATTTATATGAACTACAATTTGCACTACATTTTTTGTACCCAAATTAACGTTTGACCTAACTTTTATTTCTTTGAACTACTATTTGCCTGAATGTTGATTAAGCATTTAATTTTTTCAATTTCTACTCAAGTTTATTTTAATTTGCCTGGATTTTCGTTAGACCTAATTTTGTCAATCATATCGTCATTTGACCTACAATTCATTTGCCCCAACTCTAGTTTGGCTTACTTTATGTCAAATGTCAATTTGAGAAAATTGTTCACATTTAACTCTTCTTTATACAAGCAGCTATCCTGGCAATATCATAAAAATAATCATAACATTTCTCATTAAAAATACTAGGAATACCTCTGAAATAAATGTACAAACTGCATTACAAAAGGAAACAAATCTAATTCTACTTTCCGAAAGCCAGATTGGAAGCGAGTTGTATTTCCTTAACAGTTTCTCAAATCATCCACTCTGCTCATATTTCTTCCCTTATCCTCTACAAAGTATCTTTTACTCTGTGTGCAATTCATAATATTCACCGGCTGGAATTACACGAACGTAATACACGTTCAGCGGGAAGCGACAAGATCTCTTTATTTTTATTGTGTAGCTTTATAATGTAGCATATATCTCCGCCATCTACTGGATGCTGCGCAAGTTAAGGGACGTATTGAACAGCTCGAATGCGCGAAGCGGCGTGCGCCAGGATTCCTGAATTCCCAGCAGCTTCGGGTCGCAGTTCGCGCAAAAACCGTAATCCGGACGGGAAGGACCAGCGATTCCCATCGATCATCGCGAAAACTTCCTCCGAGAACAAACCACTGGGCTAGGAGTATATTGATAAAATGAAGCTCCACAAGTTTTAAGCACCATCTGCTTTGCGGAATTGACCATGGGACATCCTGGACCATTCCGGACCATGTGAGCATTAGATTCTACTGACCGTGTTCGAGATAGACAATCGAGATGAGACCGAGGGTCATCCTTTCGTTGACTTTCCTGGTGCTATGCTCCATGATTCTGTCTTCAGAATCAAAACTTCAGCAGCAGACGATTGTGGAAGAAGATGAGGATGAAGATGATGATGACTGGGAAGATGATGACGATGATGATGAGAACTACAGATCCAGACCTGAAGTTGATGATGATGGTAGGATCTACAAAAATCCAAGAAACTCGCCATCAGCTTTGTGTCCAAGAGATGAAGAACAGGCTGAGATGCAGGGCCAAAAGTGTTTAAGAAAGTGCTCAACTGATGAGGATTGTAAGAGTAAGAAGAAGAAGTGCAGATGTGATGGGATTTGTGGAATGTCTTGTATTAAGCCCGATAGGGAATGTCCAGATTTGGATCAGATTGATCATGGAGTGATGAGAGTCTCTGGGAAACTTTTTGGAGATAAGGCTCACTATACTTGTGACGCTGATTTATATTCTGTGGGGTTGTTGGAGAGGACATGCAGAGCTGATGGTCGTTGGAGTGGAAGCACACCGTCTTGTAAGAAAGAGTCAAAGAGTTTTTGCTT
Source organism: Andricus kollari (assembly GCA_932074435.1). Classification (NCBI taxonomy): domain Eukaryota; kingdom Metazoa; phylum Arthropoda; class Insecta; order Hymenoptera; family Cynipidae; genus Andricus; species Andricus kollari. The sequence goes on along the minus strand of CAKNWW010335766.1, from coordinate 5,932 downwards.
GGAACCTCCGAAAATTAAAAATACGAGGCATAATGCACTCACGGAACAAACATCGTTTGATCTGGATAGCATGGTCCAATATTTCTGTGATCATGGATATGTCACCACTGGGTTTCCTAAGGCCAAGTGTCTCATGATGGATGGAGCCGCTAGCTGGTTTGGGCCTGATATCGCATGTGAACCTCAGAGTTGTGGGCCTCCTGCTGATATCGCTAATGGATGGCATGCTGGTAAGATTTCAATTTTTCATTTGTAGTGATATTTTTAGGATTAGAAGAATTTTTTCTTGGAAGGTAGATGTATCCTTTTACTCATTTAGTGGATCTTTGCGTTTCCAATACATTTTGTTAATAATATTTATCTTAATTCAACAGACTGTAGCTTACAACAATTGAAATTTAAATAAAAAATTGCAAGATTTGTTTGCAGAACTGATGAGTAAGCGACCAAAGCATGATAAATCCAGTCGAGATGATTCTTGAATAATCATACAATTGCTGTTATTCAAGGAGACAAATAATAGAAGAAAAGTTAGAATAGTATCATATAGACTATGGTTATCCAATATTATTGAATGATTGAACCTATTAGCTTGGAGTTCTGCAGTTTTTTTAGTCTACTGAATACTTTTGTATAAAATACTTGAGTTTAAGTTTATATATTTTAAAGGATACAACGTTTTTAAAGCGGGATTCTAATGGGGTATAGAGCTATTTTGTGAAGTAGGTATCAATAATCATATTCTTTGAGACATAAAAATCCTAAACCCAGGCATAACTCATTTTTGTCAAAAAACAGATTCTTCATGTTTGGTCGCTTGATCCTCAACTAACAGCGTGTATTTGCAAGCCCAATATTTCAAAAGTGAAAATTCCTGCAGTAATTTGTTTCAGCATTTTTATCTAGAGATGTTTTTTATTTCAGTATATAAATTACATGTCTTTTTTATCATATAGGTGCATCGTTTTTATATATCACCCCTCTAACAGATATTTATAGCCATCCAAGCCATGCCTATTATTGCTTTTATTGATTTTCACACACACAATGTAATTTTTTATTATATCAATAAAAAAGAACATAAATTGAAGCGGCGTTTAAAATAATTTTCGCAAATGCTAGACTTTATAGAGATAACCTATAAACAATCAAATATTTCAAATTAAAAAAGGGTCGTTTATTGTTATATTGCTTACAAATTACATTCTTTATGATTTTGTTGATATAAATAAAATAGGTTTAAAACATCTACGCTTTTTACAGAATGTTAAATTGAGAAATTTACATATCTCTTGAACTTTTGGATCACCCTAATCAGAATATTATCCTAAATTTCCATGAATTTTACACTCTAATGGCTTATGAATATCCTGAACTTTTAAAAGTTTCCTTCCATGAATATCAGTTTGCAAGCCTTATGAATTTATTGGCTCCAGCAAGCTTCTTTCCACCCGGAAATTCATTTTCATAAGAAACGACCCTCCAGTCGTTCCCGAGTTTTATATACCGAACGTAGTTTTATAGCTTATTTTCGTCTTCATATTTTTTAACTATGAAGAATTGATTAAATGTATGTATATTATTTTGCCTCGTTAAAAGATTGAGTTGAATTTTTTGTAATTGAACATTTATAATAATGATATCCGATTTTTTAAATTAGTTTGTGTTTTTCAAAAATTTCTGAGAAACACCAGAAAATAATTTAAATTGAATAACTCTTTTTCTAACTATCAATGCCGAATAGAAGACGTCCTCTATAATTGAAACTTCCACTCTTCTTGTTTTTAGTCGCAAGTTTTTTACTTCAAATGGTCATATTTTATATTCGAAAACTATCATTTTAAATACTTCCACACAGCAAGGAATATTTAATCATTCAGATGATCCCTTTTAATTAAAAATCTTTAATTAAAAAAGTGAAAAATAGAAACATTGATATTGAAATTATACATAAATTTCCATAAAGAGGCAGCAACGCTAAAGCCTCTGGGAGATTTAAACTTCAATTTATCTTTGCCATATAAAATCAATATTCCCGTATCTATTAAAATTCAGTTCGTCCCTTTTACGATTCAATATCCTTCTAAACCATTTTCTAAAATAGTAAAATCTAACAGCCAATTTATGCGAATTATGATAGATATTGGTAAAAGCTTTATGCAAATATAAAATTTTAATATATGCATAATTAAATATATATCCCCTATAAAATATAAATATCTATCAAATGAAATTGTAAAATTTTGCTCTAAATGTTGAAACTCATACATGAAGTTACTATCAGTGATAAATAGGGTGTATTTTTTTTAATTTGAGGCGAATGCTACACGTACGACTGTCGCGTTTCGTATCATTGCGCCGACACATACGAATTGGTTGGCCGTGCTGAGAAAATCTGTATGGCTGACGGAAATTGGACTCCAAAAGAATTACCACAATGTGTTCAGGTTAGAACAAATAAGACCTAATTATAATAAATATTTAAAAAGATAATTTATTTTAGAATTTAATTTGGTAAAAATATTGTCGTATAAAAAAGGCATAATTGATTAAAGGACCGTTCACAAATTAGATTATTTTTCCATTTATATATATTAAATTTTAGCCCCCCCCCCCTCTTTTTCTGTGTTTGCGAAATTGATGAGGTTTCAATGAAAAGCTTAAAGACTGAGGAGTTCTAAAGATCAATCCAAATTTGATGAATTTATAACATAACAAACATTTAAATTATACCTTCGAAACCCTCCCTAAATTCAAACATTAGAAGTTAGAGTTGCTTATAGCTAATGAGACTGTGGAAAAGTAAACTATTTCAAATTTATGTCTTCAGAATTCTATTATTTGAAATCTAATAATTTTAATCATTCAAAAATAAAAAAAATTGAACAATATAAGATGTACGTGTTTTCAAGTTGAAAAATATTTTGATTCTTTCGATGTTATGAAAAGTTTGATTTCAAGTTCATAAAATTGCACACTTTTTTGTTTGAAACCTGAAAAATAAAAAATTCCAAATTTGAAGCATTAGGAAGTAAACAATTCTGATTGGAAATATTATAAATTGAAAAATACTTAAAAATCGTGAAAATTGAAAAAATCGATATGACTTGTTCAAAATTCAAATCTTTTAAGTTATTTAGATAATAAAACTTTTAAGGGTCAGCTGTTCAGAACCGAAAAATTTCTAATCTTATAAGTTCTACATATACCTCGAATAATTAGTACCTAATTCAAATTTTTTTAAATATTTGTTTTGTCAGATAAATAAAATTTCGATCATAATGCAGAATTTTTATAAACTTATTCGCAATTTGATACATTGGTAATATGACCTAATTATTCTAGGAATAATTTAGCAATTGATTAACAATTAATCAATTTATCAATATTAATTGATATCAAGGATGATTCTTAAGGATGTACTAAAGTTATTTCAAGTTCAAAAATAAGCATTGTTATAAATGATTGATAAAATATAGGCCAATATTCTTATTGTTAATTGTAACTCATTTTTTAAAAGAACTAAAGGTGAAATTTATAAAAAAATCAGGTTATAATTATTTATTTACCAATACATATTTATATTTTTATGATTTAACTTTCTCTTTAGGTAAATTTTGCAATTATTATCTAATCCTAATGACGTAGGGCTCATTTTATTCATTGCAAAAATTATTTTCAGATCTCTTTAGTACGTTTTTATTGATAAAACATTATTTATCAATTATACAATTGTTATTTGTATGAATAATGGTACTGTAACATTAGGAATTAATAAGAAATACAACTTTTAACTAAAAAGAAAGTAAAAACATAAAAACCTAAATAAATATTAAATAAACAATTTCGAAAATTAGTTACAATTGACGTTGAAAATATTTTAGTCGATCTCATAAATTGTTTTTAACAATGCTAAATGTTTAAACTTGAGATAACTTTATTGCATCCTTGAACTATTATTACCGCAAAAGTATAAATTCTCTGAGTAAAAATATTGCAAAGTGACTCATTTGTTTTGAAATCTCTGCGTAACTGATTAAGTTTATGACTAAACGTTAATAAATGACAAAAACTGCAATGAATTTTAAAAATCACATTCTTCTTTGTCTTGAAACTTAAATTGATCACTATTGTAAAATGCTTTCAAAAATCTTCAAAAATGTAAGAAAATAAAGATTTACAGATTTAGAATTGAATAAGCTTCATTTTTAAACTAGAACATTCACATGAAAAGAAATGGTGACATCTAGAATGTTTTAAACAAATCTAACCTGCCCAAAAAAAAACCAATATGTAATTTGTCAACAGTTGTTTGAGTAATTGTAACCCTTTTTCAAATTTTAAAAACTGCTCAGGATTTAATCTAGAAATACAGGAAAATAATGTAAATTCATAGGTCGCACAAGTGCAGTGTCCAGCTCCTGAGAATCCTCGCCACGGTAACGCCGTTTACACATCCTTCGGATACAACTCTATAGTCTCGTACGAGTGCAAATATGGTTATACCATAGTAGGAGCAGCGACGAGGCGATGCGGCGCCGACAGAAGATGGACAGGACAAACGCCGACGTGCAAAGAGATCAACTGTGGATCGCCGGGAACCCTTTACAACGGCTGGATCGAGAACATCGAAGCAGGTATTTCAAGAGCAGACCGATAGCCTTTTTTGCATATATTCTTCGCTCGCTGAATTTCCTTTGTTCTTTGCATCATCTCATATTCCCTTTTGGCCTTTTCACAACGCATCGGACTTCATCGTCTTCTTTAGGCTGATAATGATTTAATCCCGTTTCAAATCATCTGTGAACAAACAATCGATGATGCTTCCTTTCAAATTCAACATCTATTATACCAAGAAGCACTTATATAATAAAATGAATTCACAATCGATTTAGAACAGATTCGCAAAAGATTTTCTTCTTTTCTGTTTTTCTCGAGCAGGAACTGGATTGGGTGCAAGTATCATTTTCCGTTGCAATGACCACATGAAGTTAGAAGGGAACACCTCATCAGTTTGTCAAATAGATGGAAAATGGCGATATCCAATTCCTCAGTGCCTTGCCCCATGCGTGGTACCACAGATAGGCAATGGTCATGTATCAGTCGCAAGTCATGATCGAGACCATATCAACAATGTAACAGTTGTGGAGCATGGTGAAAGATTATTGGTTGAATGTGTTAATTATTATGAATTTGCAGCTAATAGTACACCAGTTGTTTGTAATAATGGTACTTGGTCGATAGTACCTTCTTGTTCACCAGCTAGATGCAAGCAAATGCCGAAACAACCAAAAAATGGAATGGTCATTGCTCCCAAGACTGATCATGGCATGAAAGCCGTTTTCAAATGCAAGGATGGATTTGAGCTGCTTGGAGGTGGTCCTTTTAATCAGTCCTTTTCAGTAGAGTGCAGTTTTGGAAACTGGACTGGGGACATTCCATCTTGCATTGAAGTCTACTGCCCATTCCCTGGTTTCGTCAAGAACGGAAAAGTTCTTCTGGTTGGAAACATGGGTGTTTACGATTACAGGTATGGTTAATTTTGATGATCTTTTATTCTTTAATTTCATAGAAGACCTTCTTGTAGCTATGTTCTCCAAATCCAGTTCACCAAACCATGTTTTCTAAACTTGTTGATTCTCTTATGCTCCAAACCATGTTTTCCAGTCCATGTTATAGTCTAAAATAACTTTCAGCAAGCTCTTTATGAATCTGTTTACAGACCCTATGTGAAGAAAGTCGTGAACAACAAGCAAATAATGTACGACTGCGACAAGGGCTACTACCTGAGTCAAGGTCCCCCAGGAGCTACTTGCATCAGTGGAAACTGGAGCCCAAGAGAGCTTCCAATCTGCTCCCTGGGTCAACATCCCAGAATTCGATGGAACAGAAGAAGAAGATCAATCCACGAAGAAGGAAGAAACCAAACAGT